>CAUYLG010058607.1:0-143498 GCA_963573385.1 Cacajao melanocephalus
CACCATGGAAAATGTTAAAACCCAGTGAAGCAATTACCTCTATAAACCACAAGGGTAAAAAAGAGGTACAAGGGTTCATGGCCGGCCATGGTGGCTCACACCTGTAATCCCAGCACTTTGGGAGGCCAAGGTAAGAGGATCATTTGAGCCCAGGAGTTCAAGGCCAGGCTGGGCAACATAGCAAGACCACATCTCATTTACAAAAAGAAAAAAAAGTAACACAGCAAAACAAGCAAGTAATATAAATCATGAAATTCTATTGTTCAGAAAATAAGTAGAAGAAAACTGTGAAATTGACTGAGACACTGCTAACAGCATAGGAAGGAATATAGAGGACAAAACTGAAAAAAGCAAGAGAAATTAGTAGAAATGAACAAGTTTTAAAAAGTACGAAAGAGAAAATGGTAGGCATGAAAGACAAACAAACATATATATAATTCATGTCCCTGTGAAGAAAACAGATGTTTTAAAATATGATTTGTAAGAACTCTCCAAAAATAAAAAAAGAACTAAATCTCAGATTGAAAGGGTCTGTTGGATTCCAGGAAAATTGTGGCATAGAATAATCAAATCCAGTAAAAGACACTGGACTTCAAAGACAAAGAATCCTTTGGAGCATCTAGCCCAAAAGATCAAGTTGCCTTTAAGTGAAAGAAAAATCAAGGTAACCTCAGATGTCTCCACATTATTTAACGCAAAGAAATAAAAAGTGTAATTCAATGCAAAGAAATAAAAAATCCAGGCAAACTATCAATTAAGTATAAAGGCAGCATTAATGAATGTACAAAAATATAAAACACTCACCTCATGAGCTTAAAGAAAGAAGAGAATAATTTCAAGGAAGGCCATCAAAAGATGAAGGGAAGGCCAGGCACTGTGGCTCACACCTGTAATCCCAGCACTTTGGGAGGCCAAGGCAGGTGGATCACCTGAGGTCAGGAGTTTGAGACCACCCTAACCAACATAGTGAAACCCCCTCTCTACTAAATACAAAAAGTTAGCTGAGCACAATGGTATGTGCCTGTAATCCCAGCTACGTGGGTGGCTGAGGCAGGAGAATCGCTTTAACCTGGGAGGTGGAGGCTGCAGTGAGCCAAGATTGCAACATTGCACTCCAACCCAGGCAACAGAAGCAAAAACTCTGCCTCAAAAAAAAGGATGAATGGAAGAAACCACAACAGAAAAAATGAGGATGACATTGAATCCATGTAATTGAGAGTAAGACCAAGACTAAAGCCCATGTGAAGATTATACTTACAGAACCAAATGTAAAGGTTAGAAACCTCAATAATGTAACAATTCTATAACTCACAAAATTTGAATGGGAGAAGAAAAGAGGAGGTAAAAAGTCATATCAATGTGCTGATAACTTTTTTGTTTATAGCTGTTAAAGAGCTCACTTAAAGCTAACAAATTGATAGACATGCATGTGTATTCAGAGATATAAAAGGGAAACTTTAAGAAAAATAGTAACAATATAAGCTAAAAGTGGTAGTGGGGGGATAGTAAGTGGAAATATAGTAATTCACTCTCATAAAAAGTAGCCAACAGATATTAAGGAAAAAGATGTATTTCCATCTTTATATAGATAGATATGGATATAAAGATAGATATTATAACCACTGAGGAGGGGGTGAATGCAAGCCTTCTGAATTATTAGAAGAAATACATACATAAAAATCAACCAAATAAAAATAGAATATGAGGTAAAAGATTCAAAAAAAAAAAAAGGCAGCAATAAAACCAGAAGGTATAACATAAAACTTGATTTAAAAGAAAAAATAGCTAAGACCAGGCATGTCTGTCATATTAATTTATGTGAATGGAATCATTTTACCTACTAAAAATACTTACTCTCAGACTAGATCACAAAATAAAGCCCACATTTCTATTTTACAACACAATTACTTAGGTTGACAACAGAAGACTGGGCAAAGATACAACATGCAAACACAAACAAAAAGAAAGCAAGGAGCCAATTTTAGTAGCTGACAAGATGGAACTTGGGGGAGGAAGTGAGGATACAGAAGAGCATTAAATTAGAAAAAGAAAAACTTGATAATGATGAGTGCCATCTCCAATGAGCATCTCAGAGTCAAGAATATGTATTCTTCAAATACTATCACATCAACATCCTTAAAGTAAAACCACAGGAAATCTAAGAATTAGAAGCATATAAGTAGGCAAAGGTTACCTTTGACCACCAAGTCCATGACAGAAGAAGTCAACACAAAATAATTAAGGATATAGAGGGGCAAATAATCTAATTCATAAGGTCATTCTGACATATTCAGCTCAATACCCTGAAAACAGAAAATTTAAACACTGAGAATCTTTAGCTGAAAAGACAACCTCAATATACTCTGGAAAGCAGAAACTATACAAATAATACTCTGGGATTATAATGTAATAAAATTAGAATTTTAAAGTAAAATCCTTTTCACTCAGAAACTTTTATTTTTTCTCTCAAATAGTACTTGGGACAAAGAGGTCAAAACTAAAGTTTAAAAATGCCCTTAAAATAATCCTAATGAAAATATTTATGTCAGAAGAGTAAAAATGAAAATAAGCAACCATGAAGTAAACGAAATAATTAAGCACCCAACCAAAGAAGTTAGAAAAACAGACAACAAAGTCAAGCTAAGGAAAGCAGCAAAAAGGCATTCGTTATTTGAAAGCAAAATAAAAAGAATTAAAGAACTGAAGAATATATGAATCCAAAAGCTGATTCTATTTTTTAAAACTAATAAAATAGATAAATCATTAGGTAACTTTATCAAGCTACATACAGAAAACAGAAATGACCCAAATAAAGAATTTTAATGAGAAAATAACCATAGAAACTGAAAATATTTAAAACATAATGTGACATTACTTTGCTTACTTATATGCAAAATAATTTGAGAACCTCGATAAAAGGATATATTTACAGAAAAATATAAATTGCCAAAACTATAGCAAAGTTAAACAATCTAACAGATTAATGTCTACGGAACACTAAGGACAGCTGTTCTGATGCTGTGTAAGCTCCTTCAGAGTACACAAAGAGAAAAAACTTATGGCCGGGTATGGCAGCTCACACCTGTAATTCCAACACTTTGGGAGGCTGAAGTGGGTGGATCACCTGAGGTCAGGAGTTTGAGACCAGCTTGGCCAACATGGTGAAATCCCTCTCTCTACTAAAAATACAAAAATTAGCTGGGCATGGTAGTGGGTGCTTATAATCCCAGCTACTTGGGAGGCTGGGCAGGAGAATTACTTGAACCTGGGAGGCAGAGGTTGCCGTGAGCCAAGATCATACCACTGCACTCCAGCCTGGGCAACAAGAGTGAATCTCCTTCTCAAAAAAAAAAGGAAAAAACTTACAATTATTTTTTATGAAATACCATAATAGTGACATCAAAAAGTGACAAAGCACAAAAGCACACACTTACTCCATAAGTGTGATATCACTTACAAATATCACAACAACAAAAAACTAAGATGTCAGAAAACAGAAATCAGTGGCACATTAAAAAAATAATGGCCAAGTGGACTTTATTCTAAGAATTCAAGAATGATTATTTTAAAAATATTTTGTAAATTCAGTTTATTAATAGATCAAGAGAGAAAAAACACATCGATTATCCTCACAGATGCTGGAAAAACACTTGAAAAATTCACACTCATGCTTCATTTTGTTAGGCCTCATAAAATAGTGATGAATGGATACTTCCTTAATATGATAAAAGATTTTGGGAAACCAAGGCAGGAGGATCACTTGAGCCCAAAGTTCAAGTTCAGCCTGAGCAACACAGCAAGACCCTGTCTCTACAAAAATAAAAAGTCAATAAAAATATAGTAAAGTTAAAATATGATAAAAGGTAATTTTGCGCAATAACCACAATAATGTTTAATGGGGAAACACTGTGAACATTCTCATTCAAGTCAAGAACAAGATTAGGATGTACAATATTGCCACTATTATCTGACATTGTTCCAGTGGTACGAAAACGGGAAAGGGGAAGGTAAAAATTTTCACCATGTTAAGTTAATATGATTGCTTACTTGGAAAAGTCAAGATAATCAACTAAAATAATGTTACAAATAAGAACGTTTATTAAGTTAGCTAGTTATAAAATTAACATACTGAAATATATATATAAACAACAAGCAGTTAGAAGACATAATGAAAGAAAAGAATACATTTAGAATAGCAACAGAAGCAGGAAAGATACATAAAATCAAACCAAGAAACACAGGAAACCTAGGAAGAAAAAACTAAAACCACAACTAAGCACCAATAGAAAACTTGCATATGAAGATTCAACATCAAAACTAGATCAAACTCCCCTTATGTTAGTGTACAGATTGTATGTAGTCCTGCCTCCCAAATACCACCACGATTATGATTTTTTAAGAAAAAGTCTTTGTTTTTGTTTGTGTGTTTTGGGAGGAGAACTTAAAAGATGATTCTGAAATTAATAACCTCTAGGAAAAAATAAGCAAGAATTACTAGAAAAGCATTTTTTGAAGAAAATTAATGGTTAGTAGAATAAAGACTAGTCTTACCAGAGAGTAAAACATATTATAAAGTGACAGAGCTATATTTAAAACGCTACATGACATGATCAGAGGAACAAACTGGTGAAACAGGAGACACATGATTTCAAAAGAGTGGAAGACAGAATTTTTTCATAAGCGGCATTCAGACAAACGGGTAGACATCTGAGGGAAAGACACAAAAGAAAAGTTGGATCCCTATCACACACCTTATACCAAAATCAACTTAAGAACCAAAAATATACATTTTCATAAGAATAAAAAACAATACAATTCTAGAAAAATAAGAGCACTTTACAAATATAATATTAGTATGAAGTAGACCTTTCTGACTCTGATCCAAAACCCAGAACCAGGAAAAAAAAAAGTTTATTAGTTTGCCCACATGAAAATCAAATTTCCCTAGTTGGGGGCTGATGAGGTGGTCAACAGCATAAATAAAACCAAGAAAGAAATGATTAAATGGAAGAAAATATTTTTGAAACCATATCACAAAGAGTTAATTTTCTGAAAGAAGAGAGGACAACTATAAATCAATGAGAAGTTGGACAAAGCGTACAAACAACCCTCCTAAAAGGAGATGACTCTTAAACACCAGAAGAGATGCTGGACCTCTCCCACAATAAGAGAAATGCTTAACATTATGACACCACTTAACACCTAACAGATGATCAAGAGCCAGTAAGTTCAATAGTACTGTGTAGGCAAAAGTATGAAGATCCAGGATTTCTTTTTGCTGGTGGGCACATGATTTGATATGACTTTCGTGGAATTGTGACTTACTAGCTGGATATTTGACCCTGGACAACTTTCTTACCCTGAGTCTCAATAGCACTATCTCTTAGGATTGTTCTCAGAACTAGAAAGAATGAGCTATGTAAACTAGCACAGGAGATACTGATGTTCCTCCCAGTGTCGTCAAGTACCACCACGCTTGTTGACTCTAACAATGTTCTATTCAAAGCCAAGCTTCTTCAGAGGCTCTGCTCTCTGGGAAGAGGACTTTCTTCCTCTGTGAGCTGGAGGAGGGAACTGCTCTGTCTCAGAGATCCACCTATGCCTGAGGGGGACAGAAACCCAGCACCCTGATATCCAGCCAAGCCCAGGCTTAGCCTCCCCAGCAAGCCTCAGCCCAGTTTGGC
The DNA here is from genome assembly GCA_963573385.1 of Cacajao melanocephalus. Classification (NCBI taxonomy): domain Eukaryota; kingdom Metazoa; phylum Chordata; class Mammalia; order Primates; family Pitheciidae; genus Cacajao; species Cacajao melanocephalus. The sequence continues at coordinate 5,685 of CAUYLG010058607.1, forward strand.
ATGCTGGCGGGGTGAAGAGAAGAGTGCAGGGGCTTGAGCCTCATAGCTACATGCAGCGGGCACGCCTGCAAACCAGGAGCAGAGGAGCCCACCTGCTGTAGAATGAGGATCTGATGCCCCCTCCCTGGCCCAGATCCCCGGCTGCTTGACTCCAGCTGCAGCCCCATGAATCAGGCGTTGACTGAACTCGCTGGTGCCCTCCGAGGTGAGGGACTGCAGGGAATCAGCCAGGGAAAGAAATTCTGGGCAACATAATCTAGCTAAGCTGATACGGCACAAAATCAGCAAGGCCATCCTTTAACAGCATCGTTTGGGTAAGAACTTTCTTTCTTCTTCTCCCCCATCCTGGTACTCTGACACCAAAGTGGTCAGTGAGAGCCTGTGGCAGCTGGGAGGTGGTGAACCAGAAAAAGAAAAGATGCTAAGCTCATCTTCTGCTCCAAGGCAGACAGCTGGACCCCCTACTTCAATATTCAACTAGAAATGAGGTGTTAGTCACAGTGCAGACCAACAGAAAAGATAAAGAAAGTATCTTAAATTAACCTACTTAAACATGCAAAGAACCTTTATGAAGAAAAATTAAACACTATCAAACGGTAAAACAGAAGACCCAAATTAATAGAGAAAATTATCCCCAAATTAATCTATACACGCAATACAATTTCAAACAAAATTCCAGCAGGATTTCTAAAATGAGTTTTTCGTTTATTATGAATGAATCTGAATATTTTTCCTGTATATTAGTTACTTTGTTATTCTGTTTCCTCCTTGGGGAATTACCTATTTATCTGATTGCTTTTTTTCTAAAGAGTGTTACTGGGTTTTCTTGATTTGATGAATGCTTTATTTATTAAAGTCACAGACTTTTTCCTATCATGTTTATAAAAAATGTCTCCAAGTTTATTGATTGCCCTTAAATTCTGCTTATATTGTTTGGACATTTAGAAGTTTTACTTTTTCATGTAGTTAAGCCTGTCCAGGCTGGATGGACTGGCTCACGCCTATAATCCCAACACTTTGGGAGGCCAAGGTGTGAGGATCACTTGAGCCCAGGAGTTCAAGACCAGCCTGGGCAACATAGAGGAACCCCATCTCTACAAAAAAATTAAAAGTTAGCTGGGTGTGGTGGTGCATACCTGTAGTCCCAGCTACTTAGGAGACCAAAGTGGGAGGACCACTCACGCCTGGGAGGCTGAGGCTGCTGTGAGCCATGATCATGCCACTGTGATCATGGGACACAGTGGGAAGTGCAGTCCATAGGGCTGCACACTCCACGGACCCAGTGGGAGTCCGGCCCCTTCTGAGTTGGGACAGGAGCTGCCCACACCACTGCAACCGCAGAAACCACACCTACAGACCCGGGCCTTCTGCTCTACGGAGTAGGCGGGAGCCCCACCCTCCTGGGTGGGACTACAGGCCCCCAAACTGCAGCTGTGGATCGGAGCCTCCCTGTGCTCTTGGGCGAGGGCCACAAGCAGGCAGGATTTGCCTTCCTGGGTGTGGCTGAGGCCACCCTCCCAGGCGCAGGAGCCAGGTGCCTCTGCAGCCTGCACCATTAAGGGCCCCAGGGAGGACCTCTGTACCTGACCCTCATCCCTATAGGTTCAGGGATATTTGCTCACTGCCTGGCCTCTCTCTGCTCCTGGGGACTGCTCCAATCTGAGAGATCTGGGAAGAGGAGCACCCCTGGGGCCACTCCCCGGGGCCCTGAATGACAGCAAGAGGCAGACTGATTATTGGGCAGAAGGGGGCGAGTCCTCAGTAAGGCCCCACCTTCAGGCCAGCAAGGGCCTGAAGGCTGAGGGCAGGGCTGCCAGTATTGCCACCAGCCTGGGAACTTGTGGTACCTTTTCTGGATGGCCCAAGGCCACCCATGGACCTATCAGCAAGCACTTCCTCCCTCCCCTCTGAGGTCCATGAGCTCAGCCAGAAGAGGGCAGAGGATGGCCAGAGGACAAAAAGGGTAGAGAGAGAATGGGAAGACCAGCCGCAGAGAGTATTCTCTCTGCTGAGAGCTGCAGAGACCACCTGCCTGCAGAGAGGAGCTACTCACTCCTCTGAGCTGTTCTAACACTAAATAAAACTTCTTGTTCTTCACCCTTCACTTGTCTGCATACCTCATTCTTCCTGGACACGGGGCAAGAACTTGGGCAACTGGCACCACAGCCACAGAGGTTTCTGGCCAGAAAAATCGATAGCCTCAGAGATTCCGTAACAACTGCATTCCAGCCTGGGTGGCAGAGCAATACCCTATCTCAGGAAAAAAATACAAAACAAAAAAAAACAAAACAAAACAGTCTGTTCCCTTGTAAATGATTTCTACCATTACTTTTAAGATTAGAAATGGGTTACGGTTAGGTGTGGTGGCTCACACCTGTAATCCCAGCACTTTGGGAGATAGAGGCAGGCAGATCACTTGAGGCCAGTGGTTCAAGACCAGCCTGACCAACTTGGCAAAACTCCATCTCAACTAAAAATACAAAAATTACCTGGGCAAGGTGGTGCATGCCTGTAGTCCCTGCTACTCAGGAGGCTGAGGCAGGAGAACTGCTTGAACCCTGGAGGCAGAAGTAGCAGTGAGCCAAGGTCATGCCACCGTATTCCAGCCTGGGAACAGAGTGGGATTCCGTCTCAAAAAATAAAAAAAAAAAAAAACAGGCCGGGTGGGGTGGCTCACATCTGTAATCCCAGCACTTCCGGAGGCCGAGGTGGGTGGGTCACCTGAGGTTGGGAGTTTGAGATCAGCCTGATCAACATGGAGAAACCCTGTCTCTACTAAAAATACAAAATTAGCTGGGCATGGTGGCACATGCCTATAATCCCAGCTGCTTGGGAGACTGAGGCAGAAGAATCACTTGAACCCGGGAAGCAGAGGTTGCAGTGAGCCAAGATCGGGCCATTGCACTCCAGCCTGGGCAACAAGAGCAAAACTCCATCTCCAAAAATAATAATAATAAATAACAGTTATAAAAAAGAAATGGGTTCGATATTTCATCTATTTTTTTCTATGACTTCATTTTTACATACATAAAATTGTATAACTAAAATACATGGTTTGTATGTGTCATTCCTTTTAAAATTAACTTCTTTATCCATATGAAATGTATTCTTTTATAATATATGTTATCTGAATGTATGTCTTCCTTCCCCTCTCCCCACCCCTAATAGCTCTGTAATTTTTCTTCGCATCTTTTATTTATAACAAAGTGGGTAATTTTGTATTATCTTAACAGCTGGCATCAGAATTCCTCTTAGGGAAGAATGTCACTGTTCGGAAGTTTCTCTTGATAAATGTGGGATAAAAGGTGAAGACTACTTACCTACCCCACTTCCACCTCCACCCACCAGAAGCACCAAACCTTTGGATGAAGAAGAAAAGCTCCCTGCAAGAGCCTCAGAAGGAATTTGTTGTTCAAATAAAAGGGAGTATGAGAGAGAATGAAAATCAAAAGAAGGGAAGACGGGGAAACATAAGCCAGAAAAGCAGCAAGAAGCTGGAATAAATCGAGGGCAGTGAAGACACTGGGGATGTGGCACCTCATATGTACTTTAAAAGGTGATGCTTGTTGTGAAGATTAAATCTCTCTGTATTTCAGCAATATAAACCCCTCCCACCCCTGTCACACTCTTGCTCAAAACTGCTTGGATGGGTGGATTCTTTTCAACTGGAATTTCTTAGAAGATAGACAAACAAGTTCTAAAATGGAAGAACAAAAGCCACAAAATGAAGTAATTTTTTACAGAACAAAGAGGAGGAATGTCCCTCTCAGCTAATAGTACAAACCATGGTAACTGTTTCAGTCGGGACAGGCTAGATATTGGTGCAGAAACAAAAACCTCCAAGCACAGTCATTTCAAACAGCAAAAATGTGTTCCTTGCTCTTGTTGCCTGTTCACGGTGGATTGCCTGAAGGATCTGCTCTGCGTCTCCTCACTCCACAATCCAGGCCATCACGGAGTTTGTCATGGCAGGGGAAGAGGACACAGACAATTACACACTGGCTCTAAAAGCTTCCGCTCAGAAGTGACATGTATCACTCATGTTCACATTTCATTGCATCAAGTCACATAGTTACATCTAACTCCAAGTGAACAGGAAAGTGCAAACATACCATTTTCTTGAAAGACAGAAGAATTAAACTGTTTGCAAACAGTTCTAATAACTACCACAATAATTTTTTAAAAAGAAAACTATAGTATGATTACAGCAACTGTGAACCGACAAATAAACCACTGGAACAGAGGAGAGAACCTAGGAGTAAAACATATAGATGGTGTGTGTGTGTGTGTGTGTGTGTGTGTGTGTGTGTGCGCGCGCGCGCACGCGTGCATGTATGTGCACGCACCTGGAGGAAAAGGCTTTGTTTGGTGGGTAGTATTGAGAAGACTGGCTTATCATACAAATTTAAAAAAAAAAAACCTTTACATCTCTCCTTCTGCTATATAAAAACATAAATGAACCCCAGAAGATGAAGGCCCTAAATGTGATATGTAAAGCTCTAAAGCTAAGGGAGGAAAATGTAAACAGAATCTCTTTGTGACTTTGGTGTGAGAAGATTCTGTAATAAGACCCCAAGAGGTACAAACCATAAGGCAAAAAAGAAATAATGCATTTGATTGACTAGAATAAAATTGAGGGTTTCTGTTCACTGAAGGGTACTATAGAGCTAACAGACAGGTGACCAACTAGGAAAAATTATTGCAACAACTAAGACAAAGAATATGCACATAGCTAGCATATATTAGGAACTGCTTCAAATCTGCAAGAAATAGACAACTGAAGAATGGCAAAAGTATGACCAGGCAATTCACATAGGGTAAAATCTGAAAAAGTCCTTCCCTACAACTGGTATGTGAAGAGAGATACAACCACATAGTAATCAAAGAAATAAAAAAAGAACAGTGAATTACCCCTTTAAACCCATCAGCCTGGCAACAATTAGAAAGCCAGATAACACCAAGTGTTGGGGAAAAAAAAATGTGGAGAAACAGGCACAGCCAATTGGGGGCTGGAGAAGTCCACTGAGAGGGCTACTGGAAGTTCAAGGGAAACTGAGCACAGACCAGCGACCCCTCTCCTGGGGACAAACCTCAAATAAACTTCCATGTGATCCATGAAAGAACATGCTTGAAATTGTTCATCACTGCCAGGAATTCAAGCCAACCTGGGTGTCTGTCAGAAGTGAGAGGAATTAAAAGCAATATTTAGTGGATGCATAAGCTGAAATACTATGTAGCAAGCCAGAAGTAGTGAAATAGATGTCTGTACAGCAGCATAAATTAGTATTTAAAACAGGGTGGAGTGAAAAAGGTAAGAAACAGACCAAAATACATATACATGTATATGTCTGTTTTTTACAAGAGATGGAGATGGAGTTGGAGATAGGGAGATAGGGGTAAGAGTGAAATGCAAAGAAATAAAGAAACAAAATAAAACAAATAGGGACCTTCATAGAAGAATGATGACAGTTTCCAAGTACTATCAGGAATGATTAGCTCAATTCTATGCACCTGCTGTCTAATAAACAGAAGGAAAAAGAATGCAACCACTCAAAACCACTGGGCCACCTGGGAGTCCCACTTCCACTCCTATTCCATTGGCTAAAACAGCTGCTCACACTTTTGCCTGCAGATTCCTGGGTTCCACTCCCAGAGATTCTGATTCAGTGTGTCTAACATGGAGTCTGAGACTTTGCACTCCTAGCAAGCTCCCAGGCAATACTGATGCTGCTGTCCTAGGAACAATACCTTGACTAGCACAGAGCTAGACCTCAGTCACAAAATCATACCTCACTGCAAGGGAGAGTGGGCATGTAGTCTGGTCTTTCCCAGGAAGAAGAAAGGTTTTGACACAACTAGCCACACTGTCACACCCCCACTTCTCAAGAGGCTTCCATCCCCCACACTGTCTCCTTCCACATGACCATATCCCTCTTCCCTACTAGATTATAAACTATACAAGGACAGGGATCAGCCGTGCTCCCTCTGCCTGGCTTAATGCCTAGCATATAGCAGAGACAATAAATATGTGCTGATGCCAGGCTGGACATTTAAAGCTCTAGAGTAAGAAAGTGCTGATAAGAATCAGGGAGCCAGAAAAAGAATCTCCCCAGCAACAAGGAAGGGTGGCTCAGAATGGGAGTAAAGGAGCTTATGAAAGAGGAGGGTCTGGATTAGGAAGGCTGGAACGGGAAGGAAGGCTGCTGTCAGTTTCCCCACGTTGTGACACACTTAGTACACTGAGTTACTTCGATCTACCACTCTCTCTCTGCCCCGTCTCTTCCCTACACCCGATCCTCCAGGTGGACAGAACTCAGGAAGAGGAGGTAAGCAGTAGGACAGCAAGGGCAAGACCAGCCAAGACTCCATGGATTCACCTGGAATTGCTCGGAGATGGGATGGGGGAGGAATCATCTGGAATCAACACTCAGTCCTGGAGGTTCAGAGTGAATTAACCAGGAACAGGTGCAGGACAAGTTGGATGAAAGCGAGGCCACATGTGTGGGAGGCAGGGGGGCAGGAATATATCAGTTGACATTTGTCCCAGAAGCTCATTCTGCCCTCGCACCTTCTTTTTGTCTTCTCTCTGTGCCCAACCCTTGGTCCTTCTGCTTAGAGACGAGAATGTGCAACAGACTGAATGTTTGCATTTCCCCTACCCCAAGTTTCCTGTATCGGAATTTCCAGGTTAATGGTATTAGGAATGGGTGCCTTGGGAGATGATGAGGTCATGAGGGCTCCATCCTTACGAATGGGATTCATTTCCTTATAAAAGAGACCCCAGAGAGCAAGCTAGCCCCTTTCACCATGTGAAGACACAGAAAACAGAACTAGAAAGGGGCCCTCATCAGACAGAATCTGTCAGCACCTTGACCTTGCACTTTCTAGCCTCCAGAATTGTGAGAAATATGATTCTGTTGTTTAGACATCACCTCGTCTGTGGTGTCCTGTGATACCAGCCTGAGGCAACTCGGACAGCATTAAACCAGGAGCCTGTTCTCATCGGGCCTGTGGCCTTGGCCAAGCTACCACATCAACTTTGATCTCAGCCCCATACCAATAGCATGAAACCAAAAACCCTCTGAAACACATCTAAATGCTGAGATTCTAGGAGGTAATTTATACTTCCCTGTAACTTATTTTTGTCCCTTTCCCTGATGCATTTTCCTCATTAAGGGGTTGGGGGCCAGTAAGTTATTCTCACAGAGATATGTCACCCTGTGGTAGCTCATGTGCAGGGAACGTTATAAGGACCACAGTCCTCCCTCAGTGACCTGGTCCACTGGCCAGGGGAGGGTAGCTGTCTCCAGTCTGTCCCAATCGCACGTCCCTTTTCACAGTCCTCTAACAAGGGCTGTGACTCTCCCATGAAAGCCATACTCTGCAAGAAAGCTAAATTCTCCCTGACACTGTGGCTTGGGCACAGAGGAAAGGACACATCTGAAACGTAGCTTAATTTTCCAATGCATTGGGATTCAGGCCATAGAGAAAAGACATGCTTAATAATGCAGACGCTGGGCTTGAACACCTGGACCTGGGGTGGAGGTGGGTCTGTGGTCTGTTCATCCTTCCATCCCCTCAGGGCTGACAGCAACCACGGCCCCCAGACTGAGAAACAGCAGAGCCCCCACTCCCGGGAGCCCTTATTCCCAACCCCAGACTGACCTCTCCCGGCCAGACCCTGCAAAGCAGTTTGGAAAAAGAAAGGGTGAGGCCGGCATCGTTCTGTGCTCATTGTTTTTCCATCGCCTTCCTTTCAAAGAGAGGGAAGAAAGGGGACAAAGAGAAAACCAGAAGGAGTTCATTGGTCCTCCCACCCTCCAGGCTCCTGCCTCTTCCCCCAGACTTCAGCTGCCAGCCTAAAATCACAAAGCCTTTTTGCTCAAACCCCAGAGAGAGAGAGGAAAAAAAGAGGAAAGCAAAGGGAAGGGAAGCAGCAGCAGCAAATTTCAAAAGGAGGGCTAATTTGTGCAGCACCGGACAGCTGCATTTGCATAATGAAATGTGCAGAGGATGTTTGGCTTATGTATTTTTTAGAAGGTTTAACTTTAATTTTATTTGGCCTAAGAAGGGCATGTCACTCAAACTCCGCTGGTCATCTATAAAAATATTTCAATTGTGTTTCCAAGGACCTGTCTTTCGGGCCTAAGTGGCTGGTGCCGGAGGTTGTGAATGCTAATGCAGAGGTTGAAGAGATCGATGATGGAGAGGGAGAGAACGAGAGAGGAAAAGGGAGGGGCAGAGACACCAGGAAAGAGACACCAACACAGAAGAAAGGACAAAGAGAGAGACAAACAAATGTGAAAGAGGCAGGACTGTGGAGTGGGACAAAGACCCCTGAAAGGGGCAGGCCAGGTAGACATCCACCTCAGGAGAAGGGATGGGTGTTTCCAGTGGACCACACCTACCTCACACCCTCACACAGGTGGGCCCAGCTCTCCCAGCCCTTGGACCTTTTTTTTTTTTTTTTTTTTTTTTTACAAGATGAGCATTCTATGACCAAGCTATCTTCCTTCCACCATAGGGCCCTGCTCTGGAAGTGTTCTCTCCCATCTGTAATTCTGAACGCAGTGAAGCCGCTTGCTTGTGGGCTGTTTGCGTTAGAGACCAGGAACGGGGAGCTGAGCTTCCTGCCATTAGAGCAACAATTACCCTTCAACTCCTCTCCCTCATTTCCACCACAAACTCTTCAGCCCCCTAAAGAAAATGTTCTTCAACTTTTAAGTCACGTTACAATATTAGCACATAGCAGAGAAGGCAGGGTGAGGAGGAATGGGAAGGGGTGGGAGCAGGATCTCCCCCCTTCCCGGCCCCCACTGGCCTCGAAGTGCTTCAGAAAGACCCTAGACTGTGGTCTCGGATGGACAGATTCGAAACTGAGGCCAGAGGAGGGAAGGAAGTCCATGGCCCCAGCTACCAGGGCCTCCCAGGGTCCAGCTCTCCTGGCCAGAGCTCACGGCTCCTCCTCCTCCTGCTTATTCATCACCCAAATCCTGGGCTCCCTCAGGTCCTTCTCTTGGTCTCAAGGTCAGAAAAGAGATGAGCATCTGCTCCAGAAAACCCCACCCCAGCAAAACTATTCAGATCTCCTTGTGGCATTCTCCCTGTCAGGTTGTCCAGTCGGAATTTTCAGCTCTCATTTCGATCTGTGGACACAGCCTAGAGCTCAGGCATTCTGCATCTGGGGACACCTCCGAAGTCCGAGTCTTGGAGATCACAACGTCTGATCCTGGCTATGGTGCAGAGGGGCATGCTAAGATGCCCCACAGGAAGCACCCCATCCCCACTGCAAAAACAAAAATAAAAATTACACACAAAGCCAGGATAGGCTAGGGCTGGTAGTCCAACTCCTAGATTTTGTGGACTTGGTCTCAGGTGGAGATTAGGGGAGGTTGCTTCATACACAGGAGACGCAGCCTGGAAGGGCAGGAGATTTGGAGCTAGGCCACTCTGGGTTCAAATCTGCTTAAGCTAATTACTGAAGAAAGTCACCTAACTTCTCGAATACACAGTTTCTTCCTCTGTCAAAAGCAGGAAAGGACGATCTACCCATCACACTGTTGTGGGGTTTCACCAGCATGCACGCTCATCGGCTGGGAGCATGATGGCAAGAAGGTTGGAAGTGCTGTCTACCGGGTCATGATGGAGAGACCACACAGGCAAAGCCCCCAGTCCCGGGGACCTGAGGAGACAAGAATAGAGAAGGAGAGCAGAGCCGGAAGAATGCCTCCCCCATGAACAGCTACTGGTTTCTTCTTATTTTGGTTGGCCCTTATTACCAAAAGTGCTTTGAGGAAGACTCTAATCAGACTGCTGGGAGCCAACGGGGTACAGACAATCTACTGCAAAACGCTCATTTGGAAGATAAAAAGACTAATACCCAGAGAGGGTGTGAATAGCCCCAGGTCACACAACTGGTCTATGCAGAACCAAGACCTGAACCCAGCTCTCCTGGTTCCTGCCTTCCTCACTCTCCCTTGGGCTAACAACACCGACAGCTTCTGGTGAGTAAAAGAGCCCATCGCAACCCATACCCCATTCAAGCCTCGGGAAAGGGCCTGAGCAGCTTCCAGCCCACCAGTTCCCAATACACAGATGGAGGAGGCAGCTGAGACTGGACTGGGGTGGGAGAAGAGCTTGGGGAGGGGCTGGCGCTGGCCACCGCAGCCCCATGGGAGACGCCTGCATATGGCCAGCCAGGCTTGGCAGCCCGTGCACGCTAATCCTGCTGTCAGCCAAGCCAGGCGCTGGATTAGGAAATGTCACGTTTCAAAGGAAATTATTTCCATTTTCTCCCCAGGAAGGGAAAAGGCAGAAAGACAAGCAAACTCCCAGGGTCATGTGTTGGGTTACGGCCAGCATATGGGCCTTGAACAGGCACCTCTCCCCCTCCTCCAGCTCCTCTACAGATGCCCAGAAGTGACAGCAACCACCTCACTCAGCTCATCTTGCCCAAGGACAAATGGATTTCACAGTTTATCGAAGGAGGAAGGGGGATGTCACTAGCTCATCAGCCATGACCCACCTATGGTCCCTTCTTTCCCCATCCTGGTCACAGCCACAGTTTCCCTCCTGCCCAAGCCCCGTCACTCACCTGGCTCCTGGACCAGGTCTGCAAGAGACATCACCTTTGACCTTCCAAGCAGGTGCCCAAAGCTCTGCCTGTGGCCCAGCCCTGGACCCTGTCTCTTACCCAGAGCTCCACTCTGCAGGCAAGACAGAAAACCTCAAGACCCAAAGGATGAAATAATACATTCTCCCTCTCTTGATTCCCCTCTCTCTCTGACTTTTCTGCTTCTCTTCCTCCTCCCCGCCTCATCTGAGACAATAATAAACACCTTTCATTCTCGCTGCCACTGGAAACGGTGGCGCTTCTTAATGACAAAAGTAATGTCACAATATTAGCAATTAATTAATTCTAATCTGGCCCAGAAGAGAGGTCGGGCATACAATCATCCCCTTATACCTCTGGAGCCAAGGACCAACCTGACAAATACTGTGATTGAAATATATTTGTATAGAGTTATTAGATACTATCTGCAATCAATCCATTACCATAACCTTAAGCTTCCACGTTCTTCATGTTAAATGAATTTTCATATCGCACTTCCCAATAAGCACTGCCTCAAGTCAACCCTTATTTATCTAATAACGTCATGCAAATATTTTATTATATTTCAATGAAATGTGTCGAAAACTATTACCTTGCTCTGGCTTTGGGGTGGGGAGAGAACAGTGCTGGGTGGGAGGTAGGGAGACTTCCCTCTGTGCCTGCTGCATCAGAGGCAGCCCTCATTCCCCGACCCCATGTTCCTCTGCCCCCACTCCAGGCCCCAGATCTTTCGGGGAAGGAAATCTGCAAGGAAGATGTTTTCTAGCCTTCTGTAGCCCCAGACCAAACTGAAGACTTGCAAGCAAATCTAAGCCTTCAAAGACAGAAGAGAGAACCTTTTCTAGCCCCAAAAGCCCTCTGCCCCAGGATCAGTTCTGGCTTCATGGGTGTCTGACCTGGGCAGTCACTCTGGGCACACACTCAGAGAGTGCTGCATTTTGTTTAATGGTATCACTATATTGAAATTCTTAACACTTCCTCAACAAGGGGTCCTACATTTTCATTTTGTACTAAAGGAATACACAAATTATGCAGCTGGTGCCGTCCAGGATATGCACTTCAATTCCACATGCACGGGCTTAAGCATCTGTATAACACACTGCATACCCTGGGCTGTTCACTTCCAAGCTAACATCCACACAGCTTTGTGATCAGAAGAGGTCCTTCCTGGTATGGCCCTTTCTGTCTGGCCAGCTTCACTTCCTGACACAGACTCACCCAGAGAGGTCACCATCTTGCTGTGAGGACCCGGATGCCTGTGTCCTAAGGCTGTACAGCCAACAGGTAGCAGTACTCAGACTTTATCCCAGGTCCTGAACCCCAGAGTCTGAATGACACCCTGCCATTACAGATGACACGATCACAAGGCCATCCCAGGCATGGGGACAGTTGGACCTGGTAACAGCACTAGGAGTATCTGGCTCCAGCCCCTCTCCATGTTTTTCAGGATCCAGCCCTGCCCCGCCGCAATCTCTTGCTGCCTCCATTGTGGCTGGCAGAATTGGAGGTAAGCCTGTCCCCACTGTCTCCTGTCCTCACTCTTTACAGCCCTTTTAACCTTACTAATCTTGGAAAGACCAACCTTTCAGTGACCAAAGCTCCCAAATAGCCTTTTGGTTCTTTTAGCTTTAACAGTCACATCAGCCAAGAAAGGTATTTTCCAAGGATTGGAAAGCATCCTCAAAGCAAGCTTGTATCCCTATCTCCCTCCATTCTCTGGTCTACAGTCTCACCATCTTCAAATTGGAAAAATAATGTCTTCCATGAAAACCTCTCTGAGTTTTGCAGTAATTAGATTAACTAGTGCAGGTTTACAAAGCGCTTTGTGCAGAGTTACTACGTTTTGATTTTCTAGTTCCCAAGTAAGTATGTCTAGGGAAAAATAGTTCCCCAATGATCTGCTTTCTATGTTTTTCCCCAGGTTTGAGACACCCTGGTTAAGTCTCCTTAGGCTTCACCTCCATGCCCCCAAATAATCCCCTGTTGTCTTCATTACTTTATCAAAACTTCTATTCCTTTAGTCGGAAAGAAAAATCAGGCTCTCGCAAACTTATCCACAGAAAGGTGGAACTGACTCATAACAGGGAGAAATAAACAGTCCTGATTAAAGAGTTGTGGGTCCATTCTGCCCCCATGCCTGGTGAGGACCAGAACCCCCACTACTTCAGGACCAGAACACAGGAGCTGGATTTGGCTCCCCAAGCCAGCCAAGGATGTGAGTGCCCCACTTCAGGGACTCCCTGCCAAACCAGCTTGCAGCAAGAGTTTCCTAAAATTAAGCTGTTTCTCTTTAGTCTCGCTTCTGCTTGAGCTTCTTGTGTGCCTTCTCCTCTCACTCTCAGCTTACACGTTCCTACACATTTAATCCATGCCATGACTCTAAGAGATAGATGTCATTATCCCATTTTGCAGATGAAGAAACTGAGGTCACACACTTGTGACTAAGTTGAGATTCTAACCTGGATCTGTCTGACCTGAAGCCTGGCCATTTCTCATGACTCAGGGCAACTTAGTGCCCTGCCTCTCACCCAGGCATCTGCATTTTAGAAGAGTCTACTCGTAAAGTAAAACCTTGACTCTGGAATCCTGAAAGATCTTCATTCATTCGTTTATTCATCCAACAAATATTCACAGTGTTGATGGTGTGCCGGGCATAGTTCTAGGCACTAAACAAACTTGACACGAGCCTGTGACCCGGGAGCTTGTGTCCCAGCTTTTGATGGCAGTTCTTCCAGTTGGCCCAGAGGCTGTGCTGGGACTGGCTCTGAGCCCTGAGTGGCTCCCACTTGGCATCTGAGCAGCTAAGTCAGGAACCAAAGAGAGGGAAGCCAGGCTAGTAGCCTGCCTACCTCCCAGACTAGGCAGCTCACTCTGTCAGAACCTACCCTGCCTCTAAGATACAAGGAAAGTCAAAGTGGCACCTTGCAAAAAAAGGAATTCCAGGTAACAGAACAGAAGAGCAGTTTCTTGATGGAGAATCTTCCCAGACTGCTCTAAATCATGCCCTATAGGAAATTGCTGGTAAGGCTAGCTTGTGACCAATGTGTCCAAGCTTCTTGGGATGTGTGTGTGTGTGTGTGTGTCTGCATACTCATCACTCAATCCCAAGTGCCCTGAGGGCAAAGACTCCAGCCCCATTGTTTCTCGTGCACTCCCATCCAGCGACAATCAAGGAGCTGAAGCACTCTCAGTCCAGCAGGTAGACACCAATGGCCAATCTGCCTGACTGTGTGCACAGACATCCCCCAGGCCCCCAGGAGGACATGGGCTCCTCCTCCCCTTGTTCTCTCCCCACTCTCTCCTCCTTTCTTCTAATCATTCATGGTGACAGATTGACAGAAGTGCCCCCACCAGATAAAATTGCCTCTGGGCACAAGTACAAAACATAAAACATTTAGGGAAAATCATCCAAGAACAGTTGGCACTATGAGTAAACTGCTTTAAACACTCAACTATAAGCAACCAGTTTAAAGCTCTGGCACAGCTGAGCCCTGGCATCAGCCTGGCCATTTTCACAGGGTCCCTGATCCTCTCCCCTTCCTGGGCTCCCCTTGATCATAGCCACCCTCGCCTCTGGCTTCACCCTTCCTCACTTCCCTCCTGAAGCCAGGCAGCAACCTCTCTCCCCTCACAGCTCAGGAATTCCCAACACTGGAAGACACACAGGAGAGAAAGTTCCCTTTTTAAAAAATCCTTTCTCATGAAACCCCCATCACATACCACCTGGTACAGGGCTGAGGATGAAACAGGTCTGAGTAGGACTTATCTTTGGACAAATGCACTAATTATGTGGAGGCCTTTACAAAGCCTGGTCTCTCTGATATCCTTACTCTTTGCACAGCATTTATGATCCATGGAGTCGTTACAGACCTGGTACCCCACTGGTCCTCACGACAGCCTGTGTGGTGGCCTTATAACCTCATTCTTGAGATTGAGAAAAGGCCCAGAAGCAACTGCCCAGGTCACAAAGCTGACATGTAGCAGAGCCAGAACAGGAACCCAAGTCTTTTCACTTCTTCACAGCCTTTCTGCCTCGTCCAGCTACCTCTCAGCCCAGACTCAGGAACTTCTCTAGGCCAGAGGTTGTCTTGTTGGGGCTCTGGGCACATTATCAAGGAAAGACAGTTGTGGTCCCAGGAAGAAGCAGCACAGGGGAGGGGGCTGGGAGCCTGCCAGGCCCGGAGGGGTAGGGCCTCCCACCCAGACCTGGCTGTCCTGTTCCCCAGGGATACACACTGGGGCATATTCCCAGGCAGGAGGCTTGGGTCCGGGCTGGAGTTGAGTCCAGGCTGTGGTGCTCCCAGGAGCTTCAGAGCAGCTAATACTCTCTGTCCTGCTGAGCCTCAATCCCCAGGCCCCAGAGAGCAGCTACCCTGAGGTAGCTGCTTCCTTTCTGTGTGTGACCAAGCCAAGCCTATATAAGGTCACTGCTTGCTGAAGTCTCTAGCAGATGCTGAAGACACCTTCATCACACTTGCAGAATATATAGCACTTCCCACAACTCTCACCCCATTTAATTCTGACAATAATATTATTCAGTTGGCATTAATGTCTCCATTTAATGAATGAGAAAACCAAGGGCTTAGAAACACTAATGGAATTGCCATAAGTCATTAGTAGCTAAGAAATGGCAGACACATAACTGGAATCCAGGTTATCTGACCTGGGGCTCAGCACTACTTCCACTACCATCAGTATTGCCCAACAAGCACCAGTCGGTCATCTATTGTGGTGATGTTCTTATTTGCATACTATGCCCTCAGAGTCCTTCCTTATACATAGATGCCCTTGTCTATTGTGGTCCTGCCTGGGCTCTGGGTGAATTAGTGCATTGCCTCTCTTATGGCCCTACTCACTCTTTCACTTAACATACATACATTGAACACCTGCTAGGCACCAGGCACTATGTGAAGTGCTGGGAATGCAAATGGTGAACAATGCACAGTGGCTTTCTAGAAGGAACTTCATGGTGGAGGTCGGAAACTGTGAGTAAAGCAGTGGTGAAATCACACTGTGGCGGTTTCCATGACAAAGCAAGCATAGGTTGCTTCAGACGACTTAGGTCAGAACACCTGGGTCAGTCTTAAAAGATAAAAGCCTTCTTGAGAAGAGACCTCTAAGATGTCATCTGAGCTATAAAAGTTTTGCTAGACCTAGAGAGGAAGGTAGGGAATTCCAGGTAGAGGGGACAGCATGGCATGCCTAAGAATGCAAATATCTCATCCTGGATGTTGCATAGTCCATGATAGGGACAAACCATGAGAGATGAGCCTGGAGAAATGGCAGAGGTGAGGTCTTACAAAGGCAGGTGAGTATGTAGGTACCTGGGAGCCCAAGGCAAAGGAGATCTACTAAAGGTTGTAGACAGGAAAGTGATGAGGTCATCTGGCCCTAGTAGAGATAAGAGACAGGAGGTGACAAAACTAGAAATGGGGAGATAAATTTGGGAGTTAAGATAGTAGTCCAGAAAGCAGTAAAAGTGGAGAGACAGGGAAGCATTTAAAAGAAGCTGCAGAGGTAGCTCTGGCAGGATTTGCTATTTTTAAAAGATGAAGAGTGAAAGAGAAGTCCAACTGGGCACAGTGGCTCACTCCTGTAATCCCAGCATTTTGGGAGGCTGAAGTGGGTAGATCACTTGAGGTCAGGAGTTCAAGACCAGCCTGGCCAACATGGCAAAACCTTGTCTCTATTAAAAATACAAAAAATTAGCTGGGCATGGTGGTGAGCGCCTGTAGTCCCCACTACTTGGCAGGCTGAGGCAGAAGAATTGCTTGAGCACAGGAGTGGAGATTCCAGTGAGCCAAGATCATACCATTGCCCTACAGCCTGGGTGACAAAGAGAGAGAGAGATAGGAAAGGGAAAGGAAAGGAAAAAGGAATGGAATGGAAGAGAGGAGAAGAGGGAAGGGGAAGGGAAAGGAGGGCAGGGGAGGGAGATCTATATGCAGGTACATCATGTTTAAATGATGTGTGGATGAATTCAGAAAGAGAAGGGGGTGCTTGAAGTTTCAGCAGAAGAATGAGTTCATTGATGTGTAAAGTCCCCATGCAAGGGTCAGAAAACTCAGACTCAGGCAGGAGACCACTGGGACAGGAAAAAAACAGAAGAAGGCCTGGTACAGATGCAGAGAAACTGGTGTAGGGAGGGGAATTTTGTTTAAAACATTTTTGTTTGAGGGCTGCTATTGTCTCAAAGATCCCAGCGGTGGGATGAAATGGGGAAGAGGATGGAGAAAG
Organism: Cacajao melanocephalus; assembly: GCA_963573385.1. Taxonomy (NCBI): domain Eukaryota; kingdom Metazoa; phylum Chordata; class Mammalia; order Primates; family Pitheciidae; genus Cacajao; species Cacajao melanocephalus. The sequence goes on from CAUYLG010058607.1 coordinate 22,534, forward strand.
TTCAAGGAGAATAAAGAAAGTTTAAGGCAACATTTTACAAAAATGGGAAGAAGGGTACCTAGGAAATCAAAGAAAAACTACTAGAGCATTGAAGGCTCAGGAGAAGCCAGAGGCCAGGAATTTGAGGAAACCAGTCTACGCAACAGTGCATGTCTGGGGTGGGGGAGGTGTGAGTGTATACACACTTGCACATGCATGCATACACACCCGTGTGCACATGTATATCTCTAGCACCACTCAACAGCCCAAACTGAGAAGGAGAAAAAGTAGACCACTGAATTGATCCAGAGTTTAGAGTTTTTCCAGATCATAAGACAGAAGCAATGGAGCTAAGTATCTGAGGATATTGCAAGAGGGTAGCCGTGATGGTTAATTTTATGTCTCAACATGACTGGGCTATTGGATGCCCAGACATTCGGTCAAACACTATCCTGGGTGTATCTGTGAGGGCATTTCTGGATGAGATTAACATTTGAGTGGGTAGGCTGAGTAAGGCACATTGTCCTCTTTAATGCAGGCAGGCCCCATTCAATCAATTGAAAGCCTGAAGAGAATAAAAAAAGCAATCTTTCCATGAGTAAAGGAAAATTCCTGCCTGATAGCCTTCAAACTGAGACGCTGGTTCTTTCTAGCTTCGAACTCAAATGAAACACTGACTCTTTTGGGGAGCTGAGGCTGCCAGCTTTAAGTCTGGAACTACCCCATCAGCTCTCTTGGGTCTCCAACTTGCCAGCTACAGATCTGGGGACTTCTCAGCCTCTGAAATTGTGTGAGCCCATTCCTTATGATATATATAAGACATATGTATATTACACACATACACATTTATATATATATTAGTTTGGTTCTGGAGAATGCTAATACAGTGGCTAAATGATGGACCAGAGAACTTAAAGTGGATGGGAAAAGAGGTAAAGACAGGGAAAGTAAAGAAATCAAAGCATGTTCCATAGTAGTGAGAAACACACTTAGGTGAAGAAGCTGAGCAAGAGAACTTGGTTGATGGGAAATTGCAGCCAAAGCACAGGATGTTCCAATGTAGGATCTCGGGGGGAAGCAATTCTGGACCATGCGATCCAGATGTCACCGTAGGAGTGGCTGCCTAAAGTATAGAAAAGGGGGAGATGAATATATCTGCAAAGATATGAGGATGGATTTACCAGGATTTGGATGAATCCTAAATGTGGGTATTGAAGTCCCCAGGACCTAAGAAGGACTTGGCACATGGTAAAGACTGAGCAGATGCCACAGGTTCCATGAATGAGGGAGTGACCAAGAGGCCAGTGGGTGACCACGGTAAGAGGGAAAGGGAGAGCCAGAATGAGATGACATCAGCCTTCTGGAGCCAAGTTTCTTATGAGCAAGTGAAGGCCCAGACCTGGTTTTGGCAGATGAGGAAGACACCAACCCCACTTTCCAACCCCGAGGCATGTGGCTGTGAAATACCATGTCCTCGGAAAACCAGTTTCCAGTTAGGGCCAGGAGGTGGAAGGAACTTCCAGAGGAAATGTCGAGGAGGTAGGAGGATTTATGGACCATGGGGTGGGGTACCAGAGGACAGAGGGAATGGTTTGGGAGGCAGGGAGAGGTCACACAGAGAAGTACAGGTCAGGTAGGAAAGAGGAAAGATGGCAGCAGAGATGACGTATCAGGTAGGGTGGCAGAGACGATACAGCTGACCCTTGAACAACACAGATTTGAACAGTGTAGGTCCACTTGTACACAGATATCTTTCAACAACTGTATTGAAAAACTGTGGAGATTTGTGACTGTTTGGAAAAAACTTGCAGATGAACCACCATCCCTGAGACAGCAAGACCCATCCTACCTCTTCCTCAGCCTACTCAGAGTGAAGACGGCAAGGATGAAGACCTTTATGAGAATCCACTTCCACTTAACACATAGTAAACATATTTTCTCTTCCTTGTGATTTTTTAAATACATTTTTAAAATTAAATTGAAGTGATTGAATTGAATTTTTGAGACAGGGTCTCGCTCTTTTTCCCGGGCTGGAGTGCAGTGGCATTATCACAGCTCACTGCAGCCTTGACCCCCTGGGCTCAATCAATCCTCCCATCTCAGCCTCCCAAATAGCTGGGACAACAGGTACATGCCACAATGCCCAGCTATTTTTTTTTTTTTTTTTTTTGGTATTTTTTGTAGAGATGGGTTCTCACTGTGTTGCCTGGGCTGGTCTTGAACTCTTGGGCTCAAGCAATCTACCCTCCTCAGCCTCCCAACGTGCTGGGATTACAAGCTTTAATAACATTTTCTTTCCTCTAGCTTACTTTATTGAAAGAATACAGTATATAATACATATGCATACAAAATATCTGGTTTTTTTTTTCTTTTTTTTGAGATGGAGTCTTGCTCTGTCACCCAGGCTGGAGTGCAGTAGCACGATCTCGGCTCCTGGGTTCAAGTAATTCCCCTGCCTCAGCCTCCTGAGTAGCTGGGACTACAGGTGTGCACCACCACGCCTGGGTAATTTTTTGTATTTTGGTAGAGATGGGGTTTCACCACGTTGGCCAGGATGGTCTCAAACTCCTGACCTCATGATCCGACCACCCTGGCCTCCCAAAGTGCTGGGATCACAGGCATCAAAATATCTGTCAATCGATTGTGTTATCAATAAAACTTTCAATCAACAGTAGGCTATTGGTAGTTAAGTTTTGGGAAAGTCAAAAGTTATACACAGACTTTCAACTATGCGGTGGGGGAGGGGGTGATGCTTCCAACCCCTGCATCGTTCAAGGGTCAGGTGTACAAAGTGTTCACCAGATCCCACATTATCTACCTGTTTCTGGGCAAGCAGGAAAGCTACGTTTCCAAGCCTTCCTTTTACCTACGTGGGTGATATCTGATGGAGTCCTGGCTAATGGCATGTGAACAGAAGTGGTCTAGGCCACTTCCTAGCTTGGCATAAGTCCCCATGTGTGCTTGTTTTTACTCTCTCTTCCCCATCAAAGGCTCCTTTAGAGAGCACATTTTAATATGGCAGCGTCAGAAAACAGAGGGGGTGAGGATCCCTGCATCATTCATCCCTTGAAGGAGTTTCTCCAAGAAGAGCCACCCCAACCTGCAGCAGACTGTGAGGCAACAAGAAATCCCCCTTGGCTGTGCTAAGCCACTGGGATTTGAGGGTTCATTGCCACTGCAGCATAGCCTGGCCTGTGTGGGGGCCAAGGATGGCATGAAGGAGCACTGTGGTGGCAATGACCTGGCCGGAGATTTCTATGAGAATCAGTCACAGTATTTCCCTGGTAGATTGGGTTGGCAGAGGAAGATGTGGGAAAATGGTTGAGAGAAGAAAGAGAAAGTAGGAAGGTAGAAAGAGTCAGACCTTTCCAAAAGGGCTCAGCCACACCTTGGATTGATCGCCGACTTCATCTACCTCGTTTATAAACAGGGGCTAGGGTCTAAGGCTCCTCCAGCCTCCAGAGGTAGTTATGGAGACGTTGGAAGACCTTCTTCCCAGTCTGAGGGACTATGGCCTGTCACCCTTGTGATGGGGGACTCGGTCATTCCACCTCTCTATGTCTCTGATGTCTCCCTTCTGTCACCCAAAGATGGTTCATTCACACCTTCACTCATTCCATGAACACAAAATGATCACCTACTGCATTCCAGGGACCTCACTATGTGCTGAAATTAGAGACGACTAAGACACTCTCCCTGTCCAGAGACAGATGCAGCTCTGCAGAGAGAGACTAGGGACTGAAAGTATCTTGGTGACAGGCAACATCCTTGGAAGTCGTGCTGCTAGTGCTCTCAGGCACCGGCCTGTGTTGGCCTGGAGTTGTCAGCAATACCCTGGGGCAGTGTCCACTTCTCTGGTCCCTCCCAGGCAGGGTGAGGGTGAGAAGAGGTAGGACTTCTCTTCCCTGGCTCCCAGGTGGACTGACCCCAGTCTACCTGAGAGGGCTTTGAACCTGCACAGCTTTGACCTCCCTGTCTCTCCCAAAGCCCAGAGGAATAACTCTGTGCCCAGAAGAAGGCTACAAATCAGCAGAGATGGGGAGCAAAGTGGAGGTTTGGAAATGACAGGGTTTTCACCCTGTGGGGCCCTGGCCTGGCCTAACACTGCTGCTATAGCCCTCTGGGGTCCCCAACCTACCCTTCTGCTTCATCTCTGCCCACCCCCTCCCTCTCTCCCCAGGCCCCTGGCCAAGCCCCTTTCACTGCTCTGCCATGGTTCCCCTGTTCGTCTCTATCTTTTCCACTTCCCCTCTCTCTCTCTCTCTCTCTCTCTCTCTCTCTCTCTCATTCTCTTTCCCTGAGTTTCCCTGCTCCTTTCACCTCCCTCCATCTGTGCCTCCCTCTTTTGTCTCTCCAGCCTCTGTCTCTAATTCAGCTGCTTTCTCTGCTTCTTTGTCTTCCCTTGCTTCCCTCCTCCCTCCTTTCAAATCAAATCAACAAGTACTTATTGAGCCTGAGCCTCTCTATCTCTCTCTCTCTCTCCTTCTCTGCACACCCCTGGCTCTGTCTCATCTGCTGCTCTGTGGTCAGCTCTATTCACCCAGGACCCAGCCCATAGGAGGCTGTCAGCACAGGACCCCAGGGATGAGGGACTAAATGTGTCCCTCGCACAAACTCTGCACGCCAAGCCAGAGTCTCCACTCTCCCTCAGCTGCTCCATTAAGGCAACCCAGGGAGCGTACATTATTTAGTGAAATTATTTAGCATTCTGCTTCTGTCATTCTTTGCCATGGCACCAGGCCCTGATATGTGATAAAAATATCAACGTTAAATCGACTCTGACAACTGCTGTTTACTTTCGGTGTCACTAGAGCCGGGGGCAGAGTCGACAGCTCCTGCAGGACCTGAAGCACTGGCAGAGGAGGCAGCGGCCGTAGTAACGGCAGCAGCTCTGGAGGCCTAGCCCTGGAAGGAAGCCGGCTGTCTGAGAGAGACAGCTCTGAGAGAGACACCATGCCTGAACCATGCCACCTCCAAGTGATCCCCACTTTGCTCAAACTCCTTACCCTGGAAAGTGCTAATTTCACTATCAGTAGAAAAATTTCAATATAAAAACAATTGAGCCTTTACAGCATGCATGGCCCTGTGTAAGCACTGAGCCACATGACAAATTCTTTCAAGTTTAACATCAGCTATGGCGGATGGAAATTACATCCCAAATTACAGATTTTAACACTAAGGCTCGGACATGTTAAGTAGCTTTCCCAAGGACACACAACTCACAAGCATGGAGCCTGGGTTACACCCCGGGTCTGTCTGACTCCAGCCCCTGGTATTACAATTACAATGAGCTGGTGGGGAGCACGTGACGTACAGCCATCAGCTCGAGCAGAGCACCTGACTGGGGCTATGAGCATCTTCTAAAGGATGGTAAGGATGGCTCGATCTCCCTAGCAACTGACTACCAGCTTGGGAGGAATAAATTTACCCCAACTGGAGGTGAGATGCTAGACAACTTGACCTGCCTCAAGAATGGAGAAAAAGCACTGGATAGATAGACCTCAGCACCCTCCCTCCCTACTCTTCAACTCTGCAGCACCAAGGCTAAGCAAGAATCCATCCAGCAGGAGTGAAGCGAGAGGAGAGGATAGGACCCCAGGAAGGAGTGAAGCAGGAGCAGAGGACAGGACCCCAGGAAGAGCAGGGGTAAGGAAGGACAGACCAAGAGACCAGGAGCCAGGGGAGACAGCTCTGTCCTCACAGGATTCGACATGACTACAGTACTCTTGTAGCATCTCTCTTCTTGGGAGCAAAAGCAAAAGTCTGAGGACCACTCAGAAAATTTTTGCCAGTTGGCTTTTCTGAACTAAGGGCACAGAGTGGAGGGTGGTAACAGCCTTTGACAGGTATCTCCAAGGCCCAGGTTAGGGTCCTGGGCTAAGGTCCCATCTGGTCCTTGAGAAAAGAACTGAGAGGCTCCAGACAGCATTAAGTCACCATTGTGAAGAGGTTGCCAGGCAAGTTAGCAGAGCATGTGCTGCTTTCATGGAGATACAAGGTCCAAAATGAAGATGGTGGCAGTCCTGTCTGACTCTGTGGGAATGGAGTTTATTTTTTTCTCTTTTTTCTTTCCTCCTCCCTCCCAGGAATGGGGTTTCATGCTGAATGTTGGCTTTAGAGAAATTTTGACAGAGGCAAGCGAGTGGGATGGGATGGACTTCAAATCATGTCTTAAGAGAAGTATTAAAGAATTGGGCTTATCTAGACTATAGAAAACTTACAAGAACAAACAATCTAATATTTAAAGAGCTGCTATGGGATAGACTTGACCATTTTGCCCTTAAAGGCTGCCATTCAGATTGTTGGAAACTGTTAAAAAAAATGATTTGGGCTTTGTATGAGGACATAGAAGATGAGACTGAAAGATATACAGCAGTGGTCCCTGACAATGTTCCCATCATGGCTCACACAGAAGTTGATCCTATCTGTGCAGCCCGCTGAGGGTTAGGAGTGGAGGAGGTTGCCCACAGCCGTAGGTTACTAGCAACGGGACACTGACCCCCTGACGTGGCAGTTCTAAGGCTGGGAAGAATTCACGAAATGCACCTGGGAGCAAACCAGAGAAGCTCTGAGGTAGGAGTCATGAGTGTCCTGTCCCTGGAGGTGTGCAAGTAAAGACTGGGTGAGGGTGTGGGGGAGAAAGAGAGCTACAGAAAAGGCTCAAATAATAGAAAGCAAGTTGATCTCTTTCATCTCAGAACTTCCAAGATTCTAGGCCTCCAGGGAGGAGCAGAGGGGAGAGGCACAGTGGCTGCACACTCATGTGTGTGCCCAGAGCAGGAGCCATCAGGGTGGTCCTTCTGCTCCTCAGAAGGAAGAAGACTTCGGCCCTAGCCAGCCCCTCATAAGGATGACCTACATGAGCCCACTTGCCCTGCTGTGGGAGATCCAGGTGACCCGGGGTGTGACTACCCTATTAGCCTCCCACCTCTGCATGGGATAAGGCCTCCAGCTGGACTAATGGAAATTACCCAAATTAAGTTCAATTGAGCAGCAGAAAGGAGAATGGATCCCATTAATTATCCCTGGGCTGACTCTCATGCATCATCCCAAACACAGAGCTGTGCCACTTCAGGCAGACAATAGCAATTAGTGCTGTAGAATTTGGATGTTGTCAAAATAAAGCATCCATGCTCTGCTCACAGGGTGTGGGATGAGAAGATGGCCCCAGGTTGGCCCCACAGGACTATCTCAGCATGTCTGGTGGAAGGGCATGGACTGTAGAGTCAGGCAGACCTGAGCTTCTCCACGAATTGGGTGTGTGGCCCTGAGCCAGTTACTTGGCCTCTCTGAGTCTCTACCTCCTCAGCTGTAGAACAGGATGGATAGAGCCCACCTCATCGGCCTAAGAAAAGGATTTCATTAGATAGTGTGTGATGTTGTGATGGACACCCTCTGTGACCTTGGGAAAGTCACTGCGTTCATGAAGCCCCAGTGTTTCCCTCTGTAAAATGAAGTGGTTTGTCCACAAGATCTCTAAGGTTCTTCAAGCCCAAGAGCCTGCACTCTAAGATTTGGGAGCTTGTGGCCAACACTGGGGTGGGCCAAGAAAAGCTGCCCTCAGGAACTATGAGGCCAGTCCCTGGAACCCAAAGTCTCTCACTCTCTCAACTCACCCCCTTAGGACAAGGACCTTAAATCACCTCCCCTCCCACTCCCTAACTCCAACCAAACCCAGACAGCCATACAAATGTCCATCAATACCCCTGGCCTGGAATCCCACAAGACCCAGAAATCACTAGCTTTTGATTTATGAAGCACTTTGGTGTCCCTCACCGGGTGCTCTCTACTTCTGCCCTGCACTAAAGACAGCCCGCTTCTTGGAAGATAAAAAAAACACTAATTGTTTTCTTTTCCAGTCCAATATTGATTAAGAGAGTAGGAGGCTATTGGTGTTTCACTGGCAGCCAGCTGGCTCTCTTGCCTGGGGTAGATGGTCTTTAATAAGACAAAAAAGGAAGGGAAAATACCTGTTGGGTTGTGGGATCAGAGACCAGGAAGGCTGGTCAGGCATGAGCTGGGTGGATGAGTTGCATTTGTAATTCTGCATTTCTGAGACAGATTCAAGGCTCACACCTCTCTACCTTCGCCCTAGCTCAGCCACTAGGTGAGATGAGCCCTGTGGATTCACACATACTCTCTGAGCTGGACCCTCTCAACTTGTACTATGCTTTGTGTGCTAGATATTATCAGTTCCCTTCCCATCTCACCTGTACCCTCTTTACCCTGCTGTCTGTCCCAGGGTCCCACCTCAATGGATGGCAACACCCCAGCTCCCTTGCTCCCAGGCATTCATGTGAGTTCACCATTTGAGACACAGTAAGAGACTGGAGGGAGGAAGGAGAGAGAGACGCAGGGCTATCCTTCCGCATTCTCACCCCCAGACCTTCCCCTAAGGCCATAATCCCTATAACTGCAGCCATCACCTGGTGGTCACTGCTCTCTCCCTGTACCTTTCAGGCCTGGGGGATAATATCACACCCCCCTGCCCTGTACCCCACTTCTATGCCCTGGGGTGATTTACCATCCTCTCTGGTTTTCCTTAGCCCTCCCTGCACCTCTGTGAATAACCAACATCAGAACCCTTTAATTAGCCTTTGGAGTGGGCCCTCTGCTTCCTGCTGGGACCCTGACTGGGCCTGCGCCTTGTTCTAGACCAGTCAGGGATGCTGTTTTTAGTTCTAACCTGTTGTGAGGATGATGGGACCCTGCTGAACAGCAGTGTTTGAGGGGCTTTAGAGTGCACAGTGGGTGCCCTCACAAGTGAAAGAGTCACCATCCACATATGAAGGCCAGTGCCCACTTGTGTTATAGAGTCAGGGTCTTCTTGTCTGGTCCCTACCTCCAACCAGAGCTGTCTCCCTCAACCCATGCATTCTTTCTCCCATTCAGTAAATCTCCAGTGAACCCACTCTACATTCCAGGCACAGTGCTAGGCACTAAAATATAAAAATAAATAAGATGCAGCTCTGGCCCTAAGAAGTCAAGTTGGAGCCAGACATGGCTCTGGAGGTATCATGGCATGGGTCCTCACGGGGCACCATGGCACCATCCACCTCTCTCTGACAACTGGGAACCAGGTAAGGTGTCTTCTATTTAACCCATCCATACACTAGAGATAAACTTTCTCAGTTAGGAACCATTTGGATTTAGACCTGTCTGGAAGTCTGGGGTGACCTGGATGATGTATCTGAGCCCTCATGGGGCTATAATCCCAGGAGTCCCCCACCCAACTCAGTGAGCTTCCCCAAAGCCCTGGTCTTTCTTTCCTTCAGGTCACAGCTTTGGTCAGCAGCAACTTCACCACTTCTCTTGTGGTGGGGGCTGCGGTCACTGGCTTCAAGGACAGGCAGTGAACAGGGTCCCAACCAATATCCCGCCACTCCACCCCAGGCTGCCACCCTCCAGCTACCAGACAGGGCAAGTGTCATCTTAAGAGTTCAAAGTCACAGGTATCCCTAACCAGGGCAGGATTCATTCTGGAGCCTCTTTCCTGGAATGTATTCCATCAAGGAATGGGCCTGTTTAAGGAATCACTATGGCTCAGAGAGGAATTTACTGGATTAATCTTTAATACTTGCCAGCATCAGCAATTTGGTTATTAAAAAGAAGAAATAATAAAATAACAAACTGATCCCATACCATTTGATGAGGTTCTCCCCTCCCTACACAAACATTCTTACACACATGTGCATGCACATGCACACGCATGTCAGCTGCCCCCAAAAAGCTCATGGTGGTAGTAACAAGCACCAGGACGCCTGCCTCAAAGGGCACAGGCGGGGGTCAAGGTAGGGAGGTTTTTTCTTTAGGTGCCAAAGACAGCTATTCACAACAGGAGGACAAAACTAAATTAAGCAATTCTATAGCCTGAATATAGAGTCAGGTGGGGGGGCCTGCGAGGGGCTTCCAATGCTACTGACAATGAATAATACATAAGTCAAAAGCCACTCAAAATGATTTTTAAAAGTTGAATTTAATTGAATGTTGTCATGTAGATCCTACATTTGAATATAATCAGATTATAAATCATACTCCAAAGACTTCAAAGCCTGCAGAGAGCCATCGAGAGAACTCACTTCTGGCAGGAAAGGTTTATAGACAGTCATTCTGACAGTCAGCACACATTTAGGAGGAGCCTACTATGTGTCAAGCACTGGTTCAGACATTGGGATACAAAGAGGAGCTAAAGGCAGCCTTGTCCCCAAATTCCTCGCAGACAAGAGGGAGAAGCAGGCATGTAAACAGGTGGTGGCCATGCAATGAGATTGCCTGGACCAAAGCAAAGTATAATGGAAGGATGAAGGACGGAACAGCAACTCGGTCCCGGGGAATCAAAGGGGTCTTAGCAGATGAGGTGACAACTAGGGTGGTCCATGAAGAGAGGAGTTTACCAGATGGAGAAGGGACAAAGGCATTCCAGGCAGAGGGAACAGCATAAGCAAAAGTACAGAAGTGTTAAAGCATGGCAAATCCAAAGAACAGCAAGCAATTCTGCTGGGCTAAAGCAGTGTGAGTAGTGATGGCAGCTGCAGCTAGAAAGTGAGTTGGGCCAGATTATGAGGCCTTTGAATGCCAAGCTAGAAGGTTTAGATGCTATCCAATAACAAGAGCTGAGCAAAGAAGGATGATAAGCAAGCAAGCAAGATGTTAAATCCATGTTAGAAAGAAGGATAGGGAAAAATAAGCTGCTGCTCCAGAGACTACAGAGTCCTGGAGGCAGTGAGGACAAGAGATTCCTCAGAAAGCAGCATCCCCTCCATTATGGAGAGGTTGGACTGATGTCCTTCTTGTAAAGGGAGAGCTCGTGAGATAAGCTGCACACTTTCAGGTATCCTGGATGGAATTCACTCCCCTCTATTTCAATCAGTGGCATGTGTTAAGAAATGCTGAGTGTATGATAAAATCTATTGTTTACTAAGAAGAACGATGGCCAGGAAAACCTAGCCAGCAGCCCCTCACCAGTGGAAAACTACTTGGAGCATTCTAAAGTGGAAAAACAGTATATGCATACCATATACCAGTTAAAACAATTCTTTAAGCATGGGATATGTGACCCTGCCCCCATGGCTCCCTCGTGGAGAATACTTTGTAATTTGTCCTTGATCAGTGGTAAAAAGGCACCAGTTGCCCACCTAATTGATCTTGGTTCTATGAGAAAACACCAAACACCTGTTTGTTAATAATAATCACCTGTTCAGAGAGAGCACCTGAGACAGAGTCTGCTCAAGGCCCTCAGCCTGGAATGCTGGGAGCCCCTGAGGCTCTCAGCACTAAAGGCTGCTAGCCCCCCAGATAGTCGCACTTTGCTGTTCTATCTAGGTGTCTGCTTCTCAATTCCTTCAGTGCCACCTGGGTGGGGTCTCTATGGCCAACCTGGTCTCAGTAGGCATGGACCAGGTAGGGCTAATGGATAAACAGACAGACTTAGCAGAGAGGGTTTCTAGGTCTTGGAATGGCTTGGCTGGTGCAGGGCCTGGTCCTCCCCTCTGGAAGGGGCAGAGGCGGAGAGGTCCTCGGGTGAAGTAGCCAGAACTCAAGACAGCATGCAACTCTCCATTAGTTTTGCCTTGGGGAAAGATCAGGTCATCAAAAGCCTCAAGAAGCCTGTGAGGCCCTGAACAGGTAGAGAGGGTTCTTCATCACTTGCAAATAAAACTCAGGCTACATGTTGATAAACCCAGGTCTCAAGAATCAAGACAGGATTTCCAGCAATGGCGGAATGAAAAGGTCAGCAAATCTTCTCAAAATCAACTGTGAAACTGGACAGAATAGGCCAGGCACGGTGACTCATGCCTGTAATCCCAGCACTTTGGGAGGCTGAGGCACGTGGATCACCTGAGGTCAGGTGTTCAAGACCAGCCTGGCCAACATGGTGAAACCCTGTCTCTACTAAAAATACAAAAATTAGCAGGGTGTGGTGGCATGTACCTGTAACCTCAGCTACTTGGGAGGCTGAGGCGGGAGAATCACTTGAACCCAGGAGGCAGGGGTTGTCGTGAGTTGAGATAGCACCACGGGTGATAGAGCAAGACTCCGTCTCAGAAAAAAAAATGGACAGAATAGAAAAATAAATAAAAAATTCATGGCTCTGGAAATCAACCAAAGGCAAAGCAACACATCAAGAAGCATTTGTTCATAAAAAATCTGAACTTTGGACAAGAAAAGTAGGAGTCTACAAAGTTCTAGCCTGTTGCTGTTCCCATCCCCACTCACATCTGTGCGTGGTTCTTCTTGGGTGGGGCTGACTACTAAAAACAAAAAAAGGAGCAGGGGCAGGGGGCATCTTGATGGCAGGAGGGCGGATTTGATTTGGAGCAGAAGGCCTCAAGCCTGTGAGTATCCAGGGGTCAACAGTAAAAACAGCTGGCTGAGCAGGAAAGCAAATGAGCAGCACTCACAGGTCTGCTAAACTGAGGTTACAGTCCCAACTGGGATAAACAGCAGAGAAAACAACAACCAAAAAAAAAAAAAACAAAAAGAAAACAGAAATTTAGCAGGTAGCTCCTGGAAGTAAGAGCCACAGAGCAGCTGAAGAAGTATTTCTTCCTGATAACCTTGGAGGTTGACATACACGGAAGACCTGAAGTAGGCTAGTGGGAAGCAAAAGGAAGGAAGGCTAGAAAACTGCCCGAACTTTTAAGGTGCTCCCCCAGTCAGAGGATGGGACATCTATGGCTCAAGATATTTGCACACGTCTCTGACCAATTGCTGGATGACCACCAAGCTAATTAGACATAGAGACAAATTTTAAGAAGTCAGGATAAAAATTAAAAGATTTTTTAAAAACTGAGTAGAGACATCATCAACTATGCAACACTAGGGAGACAGATTCCCCAGATTAAGTTCAAATATGTTGCTAAAAAACAAAAAGACAAACAGCAACAACAACTCTCAGTGGGGGAAATATCAGAATTCCAAGTTTGTACAACATATTACCTAAAATGTCCAGTTTTCAACAAAAATGTTACAACATGTGAAGAAACAGGAAGATAACCCATATTCAGAAATAAAATGTAATATAAACCAACTCTAAGCAGACCCAGATATCAGAGTTAACAGACAAAATCTTCAAAAGCAACTGCTATAAATGCATTTAAAGAGTTAAAGAAAGCCACATTTAAAGAGCTAAAGGAATGCATGATGACAAGATAAGTCAGTAGAAATTATCCAATTTGATGAACAAAGAGAAAAATTACTGAAGGAAAATGAACAGTCTCAGACACTGGTGGGATGACATCAATTGTGCCAATATACCTGTAATGGGAGACCCAGAGGAGAGGAGGAAGAGAAAGGGATAGAAAAATATTTGAAGAATCAAAATACCTTCCTACTTAAAGTCCTCTTCACCTCTACATTTTGGATTTGGGAGAGGAAGGTAAGGAGCTGCTGGGTGTGTGGTGAGAGACCCTGCAAGCTTCAGCTCTGTGCTCAAGGAGGAGAAACTGCAGCTACTGTGTGCTGGGCACCATGCCAGCACTTAAATCAGCCAGTTGGACCCCACAATAGTCTTTGAGCTGTTCTACAGCCACATTCCCAAGATGCAGACAAGCCTCCAAGAGGTAAAGCAACTGCACAGCTCACAAAGCCGGCAACTGGCCCATCTAGGACTAGAACCAAGGTCCCTCTTCTTCATGGCTTTCCCCCAGCACTCTGATGCCTCTGATGCTCACACTCTTATGCCCCGGGAAACCCAGCAATGGAGGTCTCAGAGCCCTGGTTCAGGGAAGGATACCTGGAGGTGCGACTCTGGGCAGAGAGCAGTGCTGAGTAGGAGTCTGGGGTTCAGGAAGGAGCAGAGCAGGAAACAGGATGAACACAGATCTAGCAGCCTACATGTCCCTCCCCTCTTTTCACAGAGAGCCAGGGCCTCTCGCCAGCATGGGCTGCCCCACTCCCAGGGAGACATGCACTTTCTCCAGAGGGCTGATTCACCAGGCAAGGGCTGGGGTTGAACAGAAGCTGATTCTGGGCTGACTCAGGATGCCCAAGAGCTTCAGCTAAATGGACCCTGCAGGCTCCAGCTCCAGTGACCTCCTGCCTACGCCTGGCTGAAAGTCCATCTGAGCATTGCCTCCCAGCCACAGGGCCACTCCTCGGATGCTTCACTCCCAGTTTCCATTCATCCTCACATCTCTCCTGACACATGGACACCAGCTGAGGAATCTGAGGCCCGGGCAGTCTGTGCAATTAGCCTGAGGCTATGCAGCTGAGGAGCCTGGATATGTGTCCTAAAGTGATGGATTCCAAAGCCTGTGCTCCTCTATCTCTCTGGGGCATCCGGGTCTGAATAGTCACCCAGACTCCTCTCCTGGGAACGCTGGGACCAGCAGTGCAATGATTTATACCCCAAGGTCCAGCAGTGTAAAGAAGGACCCTGTCTCCATCAAGAAAAGTGATCCCAAGTCTCAGGCTGAGCAGCCTTTCTCACTCCAGTGCCCTCTGCCCATGCTGCACCCCAGAGCACCCTGAGGCTGATACCAAAGAAAGGATACTCACCTGCCACTAGAGAGAAGGAGATTCAGATCCCAAGTACCACTCAGGGAGGCCCCATCCACAGCCTCCTCTGGCCAGGACCCATCTCTTCCTTGGCCATCCCAATCCCACCCCACCCCTGTGAGCAAGAGCACACTCTCCACCCCACCCCAGCTCAGGGCACAAAGCGCATGTCTCACTCATCTTGCTGTCCCAGAGTTTAGCCCACAGGAGGTACTGGGGGACGGTTGAATCCTTCTTCCCAGCCTCCTTTACAGTCTGTGGAATCAGAAGTGGATGCCCAGCCTTTCTGAGCCCCTGCTCCCTTGTTCTTTAAAAACTTCAATGGAGTGGTAGGGATAAATGAGTAAGGAAATATCTTAAGGGAGCCAAGAGACAGGAGGCTTGGCAGCGGGGTGGACAACAGAGAGCAGGGGTAACAACGCAGGGCACGCTGAGGACTGGAAGGGCTGAGAAAGACTTGAAGCCACCGAGGCAGGTTTGGGTTACAGAGGCGGAGGAGTGGGCAAAGCCCTGGAGAAAGGGGAGAGCTTGCCGGGAACCTACTTAGAACCCAGGAGCTGGAAGGAGGTGTGAGCAGTCCCCGCCCAGGCCCGAGAGAGGATGAGAATCAGAGCAGGTGCCCCAGCTGCTGGGGAAATAGCAGTGCATCCTCAGGCCCAGCCTGTTGCCAGCATGCTCCAAATTAAATAACTGCAACTCCCCCTTTATTTCCTCTCTGACAGCAACTTATTGCAAAGGCAGCCACTTCTGACATTCCAATATTCAGAGTCACATCCTGTGGGATAAACACATCGCTGTTGTCTGAGCCAGTGATTTATATCAGGATAGAAGGAATCTAGAAGGGGCAAAGAGAGGCTGGGCCTATGGCGGGAGGCTACTGACAGCTAAGGGAGAGAAGGAAGAGCACCTAGGTTCTACTGGACCATCCTGGATGCCCTGCAACAAGCCTCCAACCCCAGAGTAGTTTGGGTTGTCTGACATCTCTTCCCAAGCTACCTTCACTCAGTAGATGTTTCTGAGCACTCACCATATGCCACACCAGTGCTAGGCATTGTGAGGAATACAGAGATCATAAGGCAGAGATCCACGTTCAGGAAGCTCCCATGTCACACACCAGTGAGGGCAGGCAGCAGACATTCACCCAGGCACACCACGTAGCCTAGTGGTGAAAGTTAGGAGCTTTGGAACCCCACAGCCTGGGTTCAAATTCTCACTCTGCAGGCCAGGTGTGGTGGCTCAAGCCTGTAATCCCAGCGCTTTGGGAGATGGAGGTGGGGGGGGTAATCACCTGAGGTCAGGAGTTCAAGACCAGCCTGGCCAACATGGTAAAACCCTATCTCTTCTAAAAATACAAAAATTAGCCAGCCACAGTGACATGCACCTATAATCCCAGCTACTTGGGAGGCTGAGGCAGGAGAATCACTTAAACCTGTAAGGCAGAGGTTGCAGTGAACAGAGATCACACCACTGCACTCCAGCCTGGGCGACAGAGTGAGACTCCGTCTCAAAACAACAACAACAACAACAAATTCTTACTCTGCAGCTTACAAGCAGGGTAACCTTGGGGAACTTTGCAAATGTCAGTCCTGTCTCTTTAAAATGAAAACAACATGTTTCTAATATCATCCAGACAATTCCACGAAGAAAGGTAAATAAGATACAGCCACCCCCAGTGCCTGGTACAGAGTAAATGCCCACGGTGGGTGTGAAGAGGATACATCAGGTGGGATGAAATGCTGCCAAAAAGAGGTGCCAGCCATCATCTCCACAGCAATGTAGACAGCACTTGCTGCTGATCATATACTCCTGGGTTCACTAGGAGCTTCCCATGGTCACACATCCCTTTCCCAGCCTCAGATAAGGTGGGACCCCGGGCAGCTCGGTGCGTGATGGATACCTTATGAGCTTCCTGGCCATGCCAGTTGAGGTCCAGACAGCCAGCACACTTGCGCAAGGTGGAGGCAAATGCGGAATCTGACCGCACTGACTGCACTTCCAGGAGATAGGAACAGCAACTGGGTGAAGCCAAAGCATAAGTTCAGAGGGTGCTCTTCACCTGGAGGATAATCCAGAAAGTTCCATGGGGCAAGGAGACCCAGAGGAGTGGGGAGGGCTGCTGCTGAGGGTCTGTCACAGGCCTGGGAGATGAGGAATGGCAGGAGGTGCTGGCTTCATTTAAAGGACCAGCAACATGGAAAGTCTAAAAGGGTGGGGCTGGGGCTGGAGCAGGCAGAGGCTGGGAAGGGAGAGCAGACGAGGAGGGGAAGGAGCGGGCACGCCTGGGGCTCCTGGGATTGTGTGAATAGAGCACAGATTTGGGTCAGGCCTTCCCAATTAGCCTCGAAAGGGAAAAAAGTCTCCACAGGCCTGAAAGGAAGAACAAAAAAGAGGAAGAGAGAAACTAGGAGAATACCCTGAAGAGCTGCTGAGGACTGCTCTGGCCTTTAAAATGCAGGGAGTATGGTAATCTAATAAACACAGCAACAAAGCGTTTGTCACCAAGCTAATTTTATTAGAACAGATCTCAAATGGCTAATTTCCTTTTACTAATGAGCAAATTAGTTGAATCTCTGATCTGCTTTTAAGGCACTTATACTAATAAAACATGAACGACAGTGAAATTTGTTGTGAGATGCAATGACATGTGCATTTGGGTTGAAGGGAATCTCCAGGCTTAGAGAGTTGTTCTAACATGGCCTTGCCCAGAGGTTTCTCTGCTCTGTGCAGTCCAGCTCCGAACCCAGCCTAGCCCAGCCCAGCCTGAGGGAGGCAGGATGTCAGAATTGATGGAGGCAAGGAACCCAAGGGACCAGCCTGGAGGAGAAGCCCTGGAGAGGGGCCTGGCTAGGCAACAGGGGAGAACTGCACTTCTGGAAAAGCCCTTGAGTGGGGTCAGGGTGGCCTCAAACTTTCAGCAAAGCTCCATTGAGGAGGGGTCTCCCCCACTGCCTGCCCCATCCTCCCTCCACCTCCAGGCTCCTATGAAGTGTGTGTCCAGATGTATTTCCCAGGACTTTCCCAGCCCCTTGTTGATCCAAGCTAGCTCACACTAAAGCTGCAAACCTTTTCTCCAAACCATTTTTCCAAGGCCAGAGTTGGGGCTCCTGTCTCCAGCTCTTCAGGTTAGGGATACAGGTGCCTGCCAGAACAGGTGGGGCGATGTCCAGCTTTTCTCCTATGCAAAAGGGCTTTGACTGGGCTTTGATCTGACCAGTATTTATTGCAACAGCCAGGGCAGGCATAGGAGAGCTCCACTTACGTGGCAGGGTTGACTGCCACCTAGAAGAATGTGTACAGGATGACCCTGGGCCAATCAGAGCCCAGGGCTGTTGTCTTCAATGCTTTGAGCTGAAGGAGGTAGAAAGGATCTCCTGCTTGCTATGGTGGCATGCTTGGTGTTGGCAGAGAGAGAAAGCCTAGGAAAGTGCACCTGCACAGGACCAGACACAAGAGCTATAAGGTGATTGGGCACAAGCTGGCATATACAGAACCTCCCCATGCACCAACCAGGCTTTGCAAAGAAAGGGGAGAAGGAATTCCTGTGAAGAGGATCCAGGACCAAGCAGTCTCCCTGGTCTAACAGATGCTGTAGTACCTGCTTTATGCCCAGAAGGGCTTGAGCGAGCTGGGGGACTGGAGTGGTGAGCCCTGAGAAGCTGCCCCAACAGTGAACCTGACTGAAAGGCCCTCAAAATGCCCAACAGAAGGCTGAGAACCTCCCCAAGCTGCAGATTGGCAGGAAAAGGGACCAGGATTCAAATCTTAGCTCAGCCACATAAATGTGGATCCAGCTCACCCATTGTTAGCTGTGTGATTCAAGTCAACTTACACAGCCTCTCTATACTCCAGTCTATTCCTCTTCAAAAGGAGCAATACCAGGACTTACGCAAACTATCATGTGAATTCAATGAGAAAACCACCTGACACATAGCAAGCACTCAACACAGGTGTGTTCTTTTATTCCTGCTGGCTAAGTTGTAGGAGTGCTGCCCCTTAAAGGCCATGCCGAAAGCATAGAAACAAGAGAAAAAACAAAAGGCACAGGGACTCCCAGGCCACAGGTTTGAATACCCTCATAATGAAAAGGGCAGCCTCAAAAGGAGCGAGCATCTCATCACCAGAAGCAAGCATCTGGCAGGGACACCCCAAGGACCCTCAGTTCCCTCTGGGTACTGCCATGCAAGCTGTCTGTCCATCACCTGCTGTAAGTTGTATGTACATACCACCACCAAGACACCCTGGAGTCAGTTTCCTGTTCTGCAGCCCTCATCCTAGGAAGGGCTCCCTGAATCCAGCCTAAATCCAGCTGCACAATCTATCAAGGTGTGAAGTACAACAGAAACAGCACCAGGAGGTCAGATGTGCGACGGACTGAAGGTTTGCAACACAATCCCTGGGCCAACTTGTGGCCACGTCCCTCTGTATAAGTCAATAGCCCTAACCTGCAGTGGAAGCCACAGCCATCAGGCTCCCAGCATCTCTCCATGTGCCAGCCACTCCCCTAACCTGTCCATGCCTCTCCCCCTGCCCACACAGTCCCCAGGGCCACCTCCTCTCTGAAGTGCTCTGGCCTCATTCACTATTCAGCCATTTCCTCAGTTCAGAGTCCCTAGGGCCAGAGGGTTGGCAGTTTGTTCACTCTTTCATCTCCCAGGTTGTGTGAGGAATGCAGAAATGCTGGGCTGGTGTCCAAGATGCCAACAGGAGGCTCTCCGTCCTGGGTCTGTGGGAGCCCTCATGCTGTATGTGCCAGGACCCAGACCTCACAAGGCTATGCCTGCTGGAATTACCCCACTGCCAGAGGATGCTCCTCCCAGGCTCCGACCCCCACCCTGGGGAGCCACGACTTCACCCACTGATGCCCCATCCCTGCTTCTAAATGACGGTGAAGCTACGATTCATCCCAGCAGGTTGAAGACCAAGTGCCAGCTCTTTACAAGCAGTGAGTGGCCAGACCTGACTATTCTGTAAATAGCATGCGAGTCACCCAGAAATGAGCTTTAGGCTAAAGGCAGCAGAAAAGCCTTTGCAAACCCCTAGGCAGAGGGAGAAAGACCCCTCTTGAAACGATGCCAAGATTAATGCCCACTCCAAAGCTAGCACGGGAACCCGCTCAGTGCTTGTGTAACCCAGATTCCATGGGCTGCATGGCAGGGGCTCTGGGAGGCACAGGTCCCTCTAATAGTACCACACATCATGGAGCATACATATGGAGCCGTCTGACGGTGCTCTTCTTCCCTCCCAGGCTCCGAGTTCCTCTTTAGTCACTCAAGTGCCTCTGCCAAGAGGTGCCAACCAGAAACTTAGCCTTTAGTCATCTGAACAAATGCCAGGGCTGCGGGAGAGCAGAGATACAGGGTCAAATTACCAGACCCCAAATACTCCTTATCTCTTTGCCTGTCTTGGGTCATTTCCCCACAGCTTTGACACCCTCCCCCCGTCCCGCAACAAGATCAAAACTGTAGCCATCAATACACTTCTCCAGCAGTCTAAAGTTAGATTCCTGGGCCAGGATGAGGAGCTGGGACCAGCCTGGCCTGCCCCCCAGGCATGTGGAGTGGTAACTGCTATGGGCTCCCCACTGCCTCAGACAGGGGAGGGTGCAGGATAGATGTGCCCCCAGCAGGGATGGCTCCCATCATCTCTCCTGCCCCTGAACTCACCGCTTCAGAATCAGGCCAGGACTGCAACCATGAGCTGGGTGTTTGTCTCCCCTCTACAAAGACTCATTTCAGAAACAACCAAAGGGAATGTTAAAGAAGTCTCCTGGTGAAGTCACCAAGGGCAGAGTGAGTAGAAGGAAGGCAGGGCACCAGGGATAACTGCACCTTTGGATCTCAAAATATAGACTCCTTCATAGAAATCTGGGTGCCCCTGTGGGCACCCAGGAGACCTAGGACCAGGTGAGGGGATCAGACAAGATCTCAAAAGTGTATCTTTTTTGTTGACTCCTACAAGCCAGGTTGCTGTCTCAGAACCTGACTCCTGGGCCTGTATTGCTTCTCTGGCTCTCTTCTGTGCTTCCCACAGAAAGGCCCAGTCTTAGCACAGAGGTTGAGATGAGAGTTCTGGCCTCTGACTGGCCAGAAGAGATGAGCCTAGCCTATTCAACACTTTGTGGAGGTCCTGGCTGGGTGGGTCTAGAGATCTGGAGCCTTGCAGAGGGCAGGGGCTGGAGACCCTCACCTGGGCCTTCCTAACGACCCCAACGTTCAAGCCCCAGGAGTCCCAGGTTTAATAATACACTGTATCCAGGAATAATATGATTAATTCAGCCTAGGCTGGCCTCAGTCCCTGCCTTCATGGTCTAATCACATACCCTCATGCCCGCCGCACTGTTCCCTGCCAGAGCCTCCCTCTCTCCTTTACCAATGCTCCTTTACGCTCAAATCCTCCCATGTTCAAGAATCAGTTCAAGTCCCACCTGGTCCAAGAGGTCTTTTTTTTTTTCTCTCCAGCTGCTGTTGATTCATCCCTTTCTCTCAGCCCAAAACATGTATTTTGGCACTTGACCATATCCCATTTGGCAGTTCATTACATACTTTTCTTAGACCTGTTCCGCATTTTTCATATACATTGTTGGTCATAGGTCTCCAGCCAGGCTGATGGCAGGGAGCCAAGTCCTTCTCTTCCCTGAGATTCCCCAGCGCACAGCCCGCCCCTCTTCACATGGCCACCCACCTCTGCCCAGACCACCACCATCGCACGATGCTGCTCCAGTACAACATGTGCAGCTCTGCTCAATAATCATCCTCAAGCAGCGCTCTCATCGTGCCATCTCCAGCTCAAGCCCCATCCCAGGGTTACCATCACTGATAATTCAGCAAAGCCTACCCTTGGGCTTTCAGGTCCTCCATGATATGGCCCAACCTCTGCCCAAGGTTTCCCTATCATCACTCTTCCGCCTACACTCCATGTAACAGTTACACTGATACCTCACCCAGCTCCCAGATATAACACCATTTCTTGTCTGGTAGCCTTCCTCATGCCATTCTTGCCACCTAGAACACTCTTTCCTGCCACTGCTATTTATCAATTTCTTACCCATAGTCTGAGATCGAGCTCAGGCACAAACTGCCCCCACTCAGGTTCACGCCAAGCGGAGGCTGCTCTCACCCCTGAACCCACGCTCCTTTTGGTACCTCCCTTCAGGTGTTGAACTGTGGCCTGCTTCTTTTCACATGGCCTTCCTATGCACTTGTGTACTCTCCTCTATGAGTGTAAACAACTGGGACAGGGACTATCCTATATCTCCACAATCCAGCAAAACGAGGTCACCAAGTGTCTTAGCCAGTGTGGGATGCTATGACAAAATACCATAGACTGGATGGTGTCAACAACCAACATCGATTCCTCAAGGTTCTAGAGACTGGGAAGTGCGCGATCCAGGTGTCAGAAGATTCATTTCCTGGCAAGAGCCCTCTTCTTGGCTTACAGATGGCCGCTTTCTCACTATATCTTCAAATAGTGGAGAAAGAGAGAGCTCTGATCTCCCCTCTTCTTATAAGGACACTAATCCCACCATGGGGGCTCCACTCTCATGACCCCATCTAAACCTAATTACCTCCCAAAGAAAGGCCCCATCTCTGAATACCTTTACATTGGGAATGACAGGGGTAGGGATTCAACACATGAATTTTGGGGGACACAAACATTCTATCTATAACCTCAAGGCTTTTCTGCTTTCTCACATTTCCAAATATTTCCTTAAAGAGAATCCAAGAGACTGGGTCAGGAGTTAGTTACTGGGAAAAGTACAGTGACATAAGATGCAAGACAGATGTCCTCTCACTGTGATCGATGGGAGGGGGAGCACTTCTCAGGTGCTGCCTTCGAGTCCCAATCCCACTACGGACCTCCAAGCAGGTCAGCAATGGATCATAGAGACAGGGTCACTCATCCTCCTTTCTCAGCCCTCTGGGGCTCCTGTTCATAGGATACCAGGTTTTGAGGGAGATAGGGATTCACAGGCCTGTCTGCCAGCATTCCTTGGACTCTAGAGCTGAAGGGGGCTAAGAAAAGGCAGGACAGAAGCTACGCCAACACCCATGTGGCTGCTCAGGGCCATATGTTCTAAATGAGAATTTTCTAAGCCTGGACAGCTGGCACATGATCAAGCATATGGCAGGATCCATGAGGCCCATCCTAACCTTCTACCTCCTCCTGCCAAGTCACAGTTATCCCTCCCTACCATTCATGCCCACAACCCCTGGGCTTACAGAACTCTAACATACCACACACACACACACACACACACACACACACAGACACATACAGACACACCAATGGCCTCATCTGGACAGTCCACTCAACCTGAAATGAGCTAGATAGGTAGAACCATAAAGAAAACACGGAACAGGCAAGAATGCCAAACCAGGAGTCCAAAGGCCTGGGCAAGGGAGAACCACTTCTCCAAATCCCGGTTTCCTTACCCAGACCCCCTGCAAAACGCCATGCATAATCATCTCCCTGAGCAATGGAAGGGGCACTGCCCTGGGCACTCAGACACTGCGCTGCAGCCCCTGTTCTGCATAAACAGCACTTTCACCCCAAGTTCCTTTATCTGTAAAAGGACGTAGTTGACTTTCCTTTCTGCAGTCCCTCCCACCCTACATCCTGTGTGCCCCTGACTGTCTGAAGTCCCAGCCTGCCCTGCCGCCAAGGTTGTTTAAGAATCACATGAAAGTGTGAATGTAGAGGTGCAGAAAACTCTGTGAACAAAGGGGATATCCCCAGGAGCAGGGGTGTGGGAGGGAAGGAGAAGAACCCTGCCTGGTCTCAGCCTCCAGTGGGACATGGCAGAGCCCTGGCTTGCTGGGCCAGTCTTCTCCCAAGGGCCTGGGGCCACCTGTACTCTCTCTCTGATCATAGCAGATTGGCAGCTGTCTCCATTTGAGTTGGATATAGTGGGCTTTTTGTAGTTTTCCATTTAAGAGCTTCAGACCCCTCCCTCTGCTCTTTTCCTTATTAAAGTTTCTCTCGCTGCCTTATGTAATATCCAAAAACCAATTGCTTATTTTCCTGTCTGTTTAGAAATGAAAGTGGGACTCAGAGGGGAGCCTGCAGGCCAGGAGGCAGCCCCAGGCTGAGCCAGAGGCATCAGGAGGGAGAAGACCAGGCAGCTGGCTCCCGAGCTGGGTTGTAAAGGAGCTGAGTGCTCGGGGTCTCCCAGGGCCTCAGGGTTGGAAAAGGCCCGCAGAGCTGAGCTCTCAGTTGACAGGGCCGCTCTTCCTCTCCTCTGCTCTCCTTCACCCCCAAACAGGGCCTGGAGAACCGAGCCGTCTTGAGACCACAGCTCAACCAGTGGAATGGGGCTGAATCAGCCTACCCTAGCAATAGTCGGTCCTAAAAAGAAAGCAATTCCAGTTCATCTACAGGCTGATCACACACCCCTGCAACTAACTCCCCATGGGGCTGTGTTCCAAGGAAGCTCTGTAGTAAGGCATGGTTGGGCCTAGAGATTCAAGAGGGAACTCTCAGAAAATTCTAAAGAGAGACAAACAGAAAAGCTCTGGCAAAACTGTAGGGACAGTAAAAAGATCTGTGGTTGTCAAGGGTTCTGGAGGGAAGGCGGGAGGGATGGAGCACAGAGGAGGTTCAGGGCAGTAAAATGATTGCCCTGTGGGCACTCTGTCCTTTTCACTCAGCTGTACTGTAAACCTAAAACTGTTCTTAAAAAAAAGAGAAAAAACAAAGTCTGTGGACCGGGCGTGGTGGCTCATGCCTGTAACCCCAGCGCTTTGGGAGGCTAAGACGGGTGGATCACTTGAGGTCAAGAGTTCAAGACCAGCCTGGCCAACACGGTGAAACCCTGTCTCTACTAAAAATACAAAAATTAGCAAGGCATGGTGGTACACACCTGTAATCCCAGCTACTCGGGAGGTTGAGGCACAAGAATCGCTTGAACCCAGGAGGCAGAGGCTGCAGTGAGCCGAGATCACACCACTGCACTACAGCCTGGGTGACAAAGTGAGACTGTTTCAAATAATAATAATAATAAAGCCTGTTAATTAAAACAAACATTTATAGCTGAAACTTAGAAACAACCCAAATGCCCTCCAGCTGGTGAATGGTTAAACTAAACCGTGTTATAGGCATAGCATGGAACACTACCCAGCAATAAAAAGGAGTGAACCATTCACACCATTCACACAAACACATCTCTGGGTTCTAGTAACAGAGCCACTCACTGATGTGCTGTGTGACCCTAGGCAAATCAATTGCAGTTTCTGGGCCTGAGTGTGGCTGCCAGGGAAACCTTCTCACTCCAGCCCATCTCACTGCCTCAACAGAACAAGATAGAAGCTAAATTCCACACCTCTCTTGCCTCCCTAAAAACAATAAGCTCTCCACAGCCCTTGGCTCATTAGCAGTCCTGATGACTTACCCATCCCAGCCAATAAGCACCCAGGGCTTTTTCTCTAGCCCAGTTCAGCCTGGGCCCGGCTCTGCAGGACCAAGAGTCCACTTATCAACGGAATCAGCCACCTTCCCTGCCTGACAAGGCTCCAGCCACCCTGGAGTACAGCTCCTCCCCTTCCCCTCCCGCCCTTGCCCTTCTCTGCTCTCCTGACTTGTCCATACATCACCAGGAATGCAATACCCTTTAAAAAAAAAAAAAAAGCCATTTTGCTCTGAACTAACAGAGTCAGGCCTCATTGTTCCCAATATCGCCAAGCCAGTCTGAGCTAGGGGAGTGCTGAATTGGAGCAGGAAGACAGGCAATTGGGCAGGGTCGGCTGACACGATATGGAGTGGGGCCGCAGAGTTTCAGGAAGGGGAGAGGAAGTCCTCAGCTTGGGCTTAGGAAAGAAGGATGCTGGAGTCTCCAGAAGCGTAAGCAGAGGTGATACCCTGGTATTTCCTGTCTCTGGGCTTCCTAGCCCATTCACTGGGCTCAACCCTGGCTTCACCTGGGATGTACCTTCTTTACCAATTGCTCTCCTTTAAATAATGCTGACCTGCTCTAATATCTCAACTCTCCTTCCTGCAGTTTCTATAGCAGAAATTCCAGACAAAGACAGTCTGAGTATCTCTAGGACCAAGAAGATGTTGCCCAATCTTTGATGGCCCAAGGATTACTACACATCCTTCAAGGCAGCCCTCCTGGGTCCCTCCTTCAGGAAACCCCAGGCCCAACTCTGAACTAACTCCCCTGGCCCTGGCTACCATGACATCTGTGCTCTTGCACAAATTTAGCAGCTATCACATTCCTTTTGCCCCTAGGCCACATGACACAAATGCGACATTGAGCTCTGCGAGTTAATGCCCTAATGCTATTATAAACTACTTTTATGAGGAGGGACCGCATTTATCAGTCTTTGTTTCTTCAGTCCCAAATACTGTTCCAGACACACAGTTGGGACTTAATAAATGTTAACTGAACAGAACACTCTGGTGGCTGTACAACTCTGGGCACAATGTTGACTGGCTGGCACCAATTACCTAAAGGGACATCAAAACAGTCTTAGGAGAAGGAAATCCATTTCCCACAGTCGGTAGGACAGAGCTGTCCAGTAGAACTCTGTGATGATGGGAATGTCCTCTACCTGCTCTGTCCAGTGCCTAGCCACTAAATACACAGGGCTGTTAAGAACTTGAAGTATGGCCAGTGTAACCAAGGAACTGGATTTTTAAATTTTGGTTAATTTCCAATTAAATAGCCACATGTAGCTGGTAGATACCAAACTGGACAGCATACTTCTAGAAAGAGGCATCTCTGCAGAAGAGGGCTGGCAACTTGTAACTGAAATGAACATGAAAGCTTCTAATAACAGCTTGGTGTCACAGCACTGGGCAGCAGCTATGAGCATGGACTCTGGAACCACATGGTCTAGGGTTCAAATCCAAGTTGCCAGCAAATTTTTTAACCCTCTGTGCTTCTGTTCCTCATCTAGATAACAAGAATAGTATTTACCACATGGATTCCTGTTAGGGTCAAATAAATGAGGCAATACATTGAAACAGTGCCTGGCACATAGTGAGCATTAATAATCATTAACTGTTACTGGTACTGGTACACAGCAAGCATGCAAAAACATGTTGAGTCTGAACATGCATCTACAAAAGAATATTTGCTAATACTTATTGAATACTTACTTAGCACTGTGCTAAGAACTTGACAGTAACGCTAAGAGTTATGATCATCAACATATTGAAGGTGAGAAACTGAGGCTAAGGAGGTGAGGTGAGTGCCCAGATTTCATGAGTGCATAGAGGCCAGGAAGCTGCTAAGCATCCTACAGTGCACAGAACGCTCCCCTGGAAAAAATTATCCAGCTCCAGAAGTTAGTAGTGCCAAGGTTGAAAAACTCTGGTCTAGAGCCTCCTAGACAGAAATCACAGATAGTTACCATTTGCCACGTGAAAGAGCTATGTGCCAGCACTGCAGAGGGTAGGGGGAGGTTGTTGAAAAAGTGGCCCCGCTCTCAAGACACTTGTGATGAAATTGCACTAATGCAAGATGAAGAAAGAGAGGAGGAGGTGCCAGGGTGCTGAGTCACCCGAGATGACAAAGGAAGGGGTGAAATCACTCCATCCCACTCCCTCTTTTCACAAATGAGAAGCACAGAGGGTGAAGGAAGGGCCCAGAGCCACAGACAATGTGGATCAAAAGCATGAAGCTCCTGAAGAGGCCACTCTCTGGACCCCACTTTCCTACAAAGCTTGAATGGCACAGTCTGCTCCTCCATTTGATGGAAAGTTGCCCAATCTCCAACAGGTCAGCATGTCAACAAGACGCCTTCATCAACATCACTACTGTTTACTGAGCACTTACTATGTGTCAGGTACCGCACTGCGGGCAAAATCTCATTTAGCCTCATAACAACCCTATTTTCCAGGTAACCATGGCTAGCCCCAGATTGCCAGACTCTAGAGCACCAGCTCTTAACCACCACACTGTGCTTGCTCTCTTGGCATCAGATGGGAGAGTGGGCAATGGATAAGCCCATGCCATGCTCTGCTCCTTCACACGGCATGGTTACAAAGCCTGTCTGCCTGGCCATGTGTCTTCATTCAGCCCCTGACCCATTGCATAAATTATAAGGGTCTCCCAGGCTCTATCACAGCGTCTGGCATACAGCAGGTGCTCAATACACATTTTTTGAAGTGAACTGAAATGAGAAGTTTGGCTCCTTGAGCTCCATGGATGGAAGCCAAAGTGACAGCCTCTTCCTGATCACCTACTCTGTTCAGGCCCTGTGCTTGGCACTCACTCCCCAGTTAGTTCCCAGGAGAAAAAACAGGTATAAATACTATCAGCATGTGGCAGAGGGAGGGCCGGGAACCATTCGACTGGGGGAAATTAGAGCTCACGCCTAGCATGCTTAGAGATCAGGAGACAGGGAGAGAGGAGAGAGGGTCTCACCAAATCCAAGCACTTGGGCTGAAACTGGAAGGAAGGGGAAGGGTACTTCTGACAGGCTTGGAATGAGAAGTGCAGAAAAAGGACATCTCAAGGGAGGAACTTGTGTGAACAGAGATGCAGAGGTGAGCAAAGCAGCTGTGATAGGGGAAGGAGGTTCCAGTTTAGTCAAAGCACGTGGGGCAAGACAGGACTACTTGTGACGGGGACACATGAAGAGGAGCTAGGCAGCGGGAATCCAAGAACATCCTCTGGACAGGAGTGGGTCCGTGTGAGCCATGCTTCGAAAGGGATTTGCCAGGGAATTATTTATGGTGGTACCAAGCAAGTGCTCGTTTAGCTTATATCCCACATTATACCAACATGGCATTGAGCTCTGCAAGTTAGGGCCCTAATGCCACTCTCAATTAAATTCATCAGTGTCTTAATTAAGATCTATATTTAGTTCTTAATTAAAGGGGAGAGAAAAATCCACGATGTTGCAGAGCTGAGATTTGGAATGGAGATAAATCATCTTTCTGCCAGTATACTGGGCACATGCCCACCCACTCTCAAGACACAGCCCCCTGCCAGGGCTGGCAATCCTTTAATCTTCCCTCCCTCCTTTCCTCCCTCCATTCCTTCTTTCCTTCATCTTTCATTACCTCCTTCTTACATTTATTCTACATTTATTTTTTGAGAACCTACTGTGTCCCAGGCATTGAGCTTTGATTCTGGACATGGTAAGGAGCAAAATAGAAATGGTCCCTGACCTCAAGGAGATTACATTCCAAAGAATAGCAATGGACACACATGCCTCAGCTTTGAGATCCCACCTCCAGCCCCCTAAGGCAATGCCATGGCATGGAGGAGAGAAGGAACTGGCAGAACACCGTCCTACACCCAAATGGGCAGTGACTTGTCTGAGACCCAAGATAAGTCTCTTCACCTCTTGAGACCTTGTTTAATCTTCTGTAAAACAAACAAAAAAAAATACTCAGCTTCACAGCATGATGAAAAGAATCCCAGCCTGAGCCACTAGGAGACCCATGCTCTCCTGGCTTCACCCGGCTCTGTGGCCTTGATCACATCACTCTATCTCTTAGAGTTCTCATTTCCTCTTCTGTCCAATGGAGACAACCATCTTCCCTTTCTACCTCTCAAAGACTGCTGAGAGGATCAGACAAGATGATGGCTGGGAGAGGCTCTGTAATAGTCACATGCTGTACACATGTATGTAATCATTTAATGGTACTTCAAGGCGCTGTGATAAAGATCACTGAAGTTACAGGGGTAGACATAGCAATTTACAGAAAACTTGAGATGTGAAATTGAGAAAATCATCTGCAAAGCAGAAGCTTTGAAATTCAAGTTTTTGTTTATATTTTGGCCAGGTCAAGTTCTTGGGCAGGGGCATTATGAATTGCTGTTATTGCCTCATTTACACATCTGTGTGGACATCCAATTGACTGGTTTCCTGAGGGAGAGGGGAGGATTGAAAGGGCTGGGAAGGGCTGGCCAGGGGACTCCGGTGCCATCATCTGATCAGCCAGAGAGAGCCTTGGAGAGTGATCATGTGGGCCCTTCACGGTCCCCCTATACCCGCCATGCTGGGCAAACTCTCAAGTGGGCCAGCTGCAGCCCCTTAAGCAGAGGAGGAGACGGGTTATCAGGTGAATGAGGAAGAGTCTTGGAGCTTCCCTTTTACCCTAAGGTTCTAGGATTCTCTGACATCCACGGGGAAATCGCCCCTGGGAGCAGCTGAACTGAGCAGTGGCTTCTGAAGAACGGTCACAGCCACAAAGACCTTGGCAAAGCAGCAGCCTGAGTTCCTGGGAGGTCCAGTGCCTCGATCTGGTGAACAGCGTTAGCCGAAGCCAAGAGCTGGAATCCACATGCACTTTGTCCCAAGGACTGTATGTAAGGGGACTCAAACATAAGTAAGACAGGGTTCCTGCCCTCGGCACAGAGGATGGGGAAAGCCAGCGCAAATTAGGTGGGAGAGCTGGAAGTCAGCGGAACAGTCACAAGGATTACAAAGCAAACTTAACCAGCAGCCCTTCCTCACCGCCCCCTCTCCCAAAAGTGTTTTTCTCCGGAGCCCAACTAGGGTTCCGGAAAACGGTGGGCCCCTCCCAGTCTGCAGTGCAAAGTCTACAGGGGAAGATGGGACTATTATTCAAATCACGACAGCACCATGCCATCCATTCTGCCAAAGCAGAGGCTCCCCTAGCTCCCCCAGTCCTGGGAAACCACCGACCACTGGAAGCATGAGGTCCGGCTCCACCAGGGTAAGATGCCGCTTGGGTTTGTTATCACAGATGTCAGAGTGGGTGGGGAACAGGAGACAGAAGTGCATTCCAGTTGGGGAAACAGATTGTACAAAGGTACAGAACCAAGAAAGCCCGACGAGTTAAGAAAATGAGTAAGTTGTGTGTTGTG
Source organism: Cacajao melanocephalus (assembly GCA_963573385.1). Classification (NCBI taxonomy): domain Eukaryota; kingdom Metazoa; phylum Chordata; class Mammalia; order Primates; family Pitheciidae; genus Cacajao; species Cacajao melanocephalus. Next base: position 52,799 of record CAUYLG010058607.1, read on the forward strand.
TGAGGGGATGGGGCAGGTGAGGCAGGAAAGGCCGGCTGAGACCAGCTTGGGGAAGGCCTCGCGCTGGATCATTTCACTCCTCCACTCTGGCCTTAGGCAGCCTCCAAAGCGCACCTCCGAGAAGGGCCGGAGGAAGAGAACGCGGCCTCGCTCTTGAGCGTCCAGCCCGGCTCCCCAGGCGGGGCAAGCCCCGCAGCGCCCCTCCACCTCAGAGCAGAACCTGGACGGAGGAAAACCAGTCCCCCAGCACAGTCCCGGGTGGGCAGGGGGAACGGCTTAGAGGCGGCGGGCGCGGCGGGTCGGGGAGCAGCGGGGGCGGCCGGGAAAGTTAACTTGGCACCGCCGGCGCTTCAAAGCCGCGCAGCTGTGGCTCGCGGAGCCGGCGCCGCTTTCTTCTCGCCGCTCCCTTCTCCCCGATTAATCAGCGGCTACAGCCGTCGCTTTGATCCCCGAAATCAAACCCTCCGTCTGATGGGTAACTTGATGTTATGCTAATCCGAGCTGATTGAGCTGAGATAATTACACTTCATCCAGGTTTCCTGGGAGTTCCGAATAAATATTGATGCACATCTGTCCCCCGCTCAGGTGTAGCGGGGAGCTTTGCGCTGGCAACAGTTTCCGCCCGCCCGGGAGTGCGCGCGCCCCGCCGCCAGCCGCACGCCTTTGCCACCGCCGCCTGCCTTCGTCCCTGCGCCCGGAGGCCGCGAGCCGGGCGTTTGCCCCGAGCCTCCCGGCGCAGGGCCTGCGAGGCGCCCGGGAAAGTGACCAAGGGCTGAAGCTTTAGGGTTCAGGACCCGGGTTTGAGTTGCTGCACCCCCGTATCGGCTGTGTGGTCTTGGACATGTCACTTAACCTCTCTGAGCCCGAGGGCCTACCCATCTCTCTCGCTGTGGCAAAGATTTAATGGGATGCTCGAGATCAGCCTGGCCAACACGGTGAAACTCCATCTCTACTAAAATACAAAATGAGCCGGGCATGGTGGCGCGTGGCGCATGCCTGTAATCCCAGCTACTCGGAGACTGAGGCAGGAGAATCACTTGAACCCAGGAGGGGGAGGTTGCGGTGAGCCAAGATCGCGCCACTGCACTGCAGCCTGGGCATCAAGAGCGAAACTCTGTCTCAAAAAAAAAAAAAAATTAATAGGATGCTTAAGAACGGGCGGAACTGCAAGTCTGAACCCTCGGAGCCCTCCTAAAGCGCCTCCTCCCCGCTAGCACTCACGCGCCGGGCCGCCGGCTCCAGACGGTACAGAATTGAATAATAAAGACAGCGTTTCGGTGGCGCCGCTCCTCCCCGCGGGCTAATTAGGTCGTGTTTGTAAAGCACTTGGAAGACAAAACGTCCCCCAAGTGTTAATTATCATTAGCCCGGTCCCGACACGTTTCCCAAGCGGTGTGGGGAACCGGGAGTGTCCCCTCGCCAGCCAGCCAGTGGCCTGGCGGAGCGCAGGGACGGCAGCCAGACCGCGCCGCCCACCCCTGCTGGCTCAGATCCCTTTCTCGGGCCCTCCGAAAACTGGGACACCAGAGCAGAAAGAGGGAGAGCAGCGGGACACAAGACACACCTAACTGCAGGTGTATCCGTCGGCCCCCTCTGGGTAAGGGAGAGAGGACGTCCGGGAAGGCCTCTCTCAGACGGCCCCTCGGTGCTGGAGGAGTCGTCGGAGTCCACGCTGCGACCCGGGCCAGTCTTCCGGGGCGTGGACTTCCGTAAGCACTTTGTCTTCCTGAGTCTCTCAGGGATTAGCCCAAACAGCCTCCAGAACCTCGCCTTCATCGCCTGAAGACCCTGTTGCCCAATCCGGGTCTCCTGTAAGGCCCAGGCCAGGGCTGAAGGACTGCGGAGACAGAAACCCGAGCTCAGAGTTTGTTCCAGGTTTGCCAGGCTGCACTTCTGGCAGATCTTGGCTTTGCCCTCGGAGTTAAGACTCGCCTAGAAGCTGTAAAACCAAGACAGTATTCCCTTCTCCCGCCTTTATTCGGGATGATGAATACACAGCCCAGACGCTAAAGGCCAGTGAGAAGCAGAGGCCAACTGGTATCCAGCTCCTCCTTCCATGCTGGGGGGACATACTCTTGGAATAACTACAGCAATACTTAGAACACATCCCAGTGAAAAACAATGAATGATCTGCAATTGACAATCTACAAAGTGCGTTTATCTGCATCGTCTGAGTAGGTCCTAATGAGCAACAGGCTCAGAGATGTTGGCAGGGCTAGGGCCAGAGCCCAGGTGTGTGGTCTCCAGACTCCTTGCGATGTCTCCAAGACCACTCTTCTCAGAGGGGCTGCAACTGTAATTCTTTACACACATATAGTCCTCCCATACTCTGTTGCTCACCACCACTTTCCTGAAATTGGTCATTTGTCCATGAACAAGCATTCCCAGGGACATTTCCTATTAAATTCAGAAGCTGGTGGGCAGAGCTGCATGTCCAGACATCTTCCTCAGAGGCATGCAAAGATCAGCCTCTTAAATGAGACGAAGTGGCCTTGCGGGGCAGGGTACTCCTCACCTCCTGGGAAAAGAGTTTATAAGCTCCACAAAGCAGAGGGCTGTACGCCACCAACGCCTGCACCCCTGTAATGCCTAACATGGCATTGAACAGTGTCTGCTGAACTTCAGGCAGAGGTGAACTGGAGAAGCAAGTAGTGGAGGTCTATGAGAAGGAAGCGGAGGCCAGGAGGCTGAGTTCATGCCCTTTCCTGACACCAGGCTTCCCAAACCTCCAGGTGCCCAGGAGTGCAAGAAATCACCGGAGAGTCCCTTAAAGGGCAGATTTGGGGCTATAAGAGGGATAGCAGGGAGTGGAGGGATTGGGGAGGGATAACATTAGGAGAAATACCGAATGTAGATGGGGGGGATGGATGCAGTAAACCACCATGGCATGTGTATACCTATGTAACAGTCCTGCACGATCTGCACATGTGCCCCAGAACTTAAAGTATAATAAAAAAAATAAAAATAAAAAATAAATTAAAAAGGCAGATTTATGGCCCAGCCAGAGATTCTAATATAATAGTCTGGGTTAGAGCCCCTGGACTCTGCTTTAAACACAGACTTCACATACACATACACATACACATACACACTCCCACTCCTCATGCAGTCTGAATAAAGGGCATTCCTCTTTGAGAACCCCTGCCCACCAGGAGCTGAGCATTGCACAGAAACTCAGCAGTCAGCCAGGTAAAAGTACAGGTGGGGTCCAGGGAGGCAGGGCCATCTGGCAGGCCTGGTGGAGGGTGGGGAACGTTTGCCCCTCTCTACAGGAGTGCCTTGGTCTCGGAGTGTGGGTGAAGAGAGGCTAGGGAGCCAATGGCCTGCTCTGCCTGGCCTGATGCTGTGAGCCCCCTGCACTTCCACAGAGATAGCCCAAGGGCAGAGCTCGGCCAGCCTTCCTCTGAGGATTTCTGCAGGGAGGAGCAGCACATGGCTTGCCAGCCCTGGAGGGTGTGCCACCTGTCACCGGGTGAGTGGGCAGACAGGTGTGCTGCCTGTCAGGAGCTTTGGGGGACAGGACAGGACCACCTTATCCAGTAGTTGCAGGAGGCTCAGGGCCAAGGGCCCACAACACTTTTAGGAGCCTGTGGAAATGTTTTGATTTCTTTTAACATCAGAAGAAAATAAATGAGCTTTCAGAGAGAATAAAGTATTTTAATATACAATATTAACTTACTCATCTGTCTACTAATGGCAGTCATAGTTTTTTTTTAAATGGAAAAAGGAACCCATGAAAGCCAAAGTACCTAAGGGGCCACAAAAGTCATAATATGGCCTGGGGCAGGAGGACAGGGATGTGGGGAGGGTGACAGGTGACCATCCTGGCACCTGGGAGCTTCCCACAGGGCAGATATGACTTCCCGTGGGAACCAGAACTTGCAATCAACCCGGCCCCTCACTGGCAGTGCCCAGGGCCCAATGGACAGGGGCAGCTGCTGAATGGACCCTAGACTTGTCATGGCAATTATGATTGACAATGGAACATCCTGTGAATGCCAGCAATGATCTCTAAAATGACCTCTGCCCTACAGGGTAGATCCTGCAGGGAACGTTGGCAGGCTGGGCTCTAAATGAGGAAGGGGAAGAAAGAGGACTGATGCAGGAGTGGGAGGACCTGGCCTCTGTGCCTTTGGGTAGCGGTCAATGAATGTAAGTGAGGTCCAGGTGAGCACCTTTATTTTATAGTAAATATTTTGGGTTCTTTTTGATCTCAAGTTGCACACCCTTCATTCTTCTCTGTAAGTGGGGAGAAAGAGGAGAAGACAGAAGTACCACTCTGGCCTGGCCTGTTTCCCCAGGGCTCACTCTCTTCCTCTTGCCCTACCAACTTCCCCTCTTCATCCAACTCCCAATGCCCTGTTAAGCCCCAAACTTTGTGTGTGGTCGGTTAACCAGCCCTACCTGCCGTCAGAGGCCACGTTCACTAATCCAGAATTAAAGCGCCCGGAGAAAACGGGCTAATCAAATTATACATTCCTAGAACCATTTATAAGCCGGGTACATTCTTTAATCTTAATTAGAAATCTGAGCGGCTCCCACCGTCTCTGTAATCAACATTTAAACAGCACTGACCCCCATGGCGCTAACCTTGAGAGCCACACACAGGTTGTTGAGAAGAGAGCTGGGACTGCCTCCTTGCTGGAGAAGGGGTGTTTGTGGAATTGAGCAAGGCTGGATCACTCAGCTGCTCCCAAGACACCCCATGTCCTCCCCTCCCTGAGGACACATACGTACACAGAGTCTCAACCTATCCAATCCACCCACCAACCCCCAGGCCCCCAACCCAGGACCAGGTTTAGAACCTCGAGTCTCTCACCTAACAATTACAATACTTTTCTAACTGACTCATTCTCTAAGCTACAACCCGGTGATATTTCTACAGAGCACTTCTGACCATGTTGGTTCCAGTAAAATTCCTCAAGTTTCCTTAGAGCCTTTAAGATAATCCACCCTGCCTCCCCTATGCACGGTGCCCCAGGCTTTGTGGTCCGGCTCCTACTGCCTCTTTATCCCACTCCTCCGTGACACTGAACTCCTGCCATCCCCTGCACACACAAAGGGATTTAATTTTCTGAGTCTCTGCACATGCATCCCACCAGGAATGCTTCCCTCTGGCTTTAACAACCTGGTCAGCTCCTACTTGGCCTTTAAAACCTTGCAAAGAAAACATATGTCCACACAGAAACTTTTACAGGAAGGTTCACAGCAGCATAATTTATACCGGCCCCAAACTGGAAACAATCCAAATGCCCGTTAACTGGTGAATGGATAAACAAACTGTGGTACATCCATACAATGGAATACAGCTCAGCAATGAGAAGCAACAAACTATTGTTATATGCAACAACAAGAATGGACCACAAACATGTTAAGCTAAGTGAAAGGCGGCAGGCATACCACATTGTGTATTATATCAGGGGTCCTCTACTGGTCCATGGCCTGTTAGGAACTGGGCTATACAGCAGGAGATGAGGGGCCTGCAGGTGAGTGAAGCTTCATCCATATTTACAGCCACTCCCCACGGCTCAGATTACTACTACCTGAGCTCTGCCTGCTGTTACATCAGCATTGCATTCGATTCTCATAGGAGCACATGCCCTATTGTGAACTGTGCATGCAAGGGATCTAGGCTGCACCCTCCTTGTGAGAATCTAATGCCTTGCTGATCTAATCTAACACTGTTACTGTCTCCCATCATCCCCAGATGAGACTGTCTAGTTACAGGAAAACAAGCTTAGGGCTCCCATTGATTCTATATTATGGTGGGTTGTATAATTATTATGTACTACAATGTAATAATAAAGTACACAATACATGTAATATGCTTGAATCATTCTGGCTCTGGTCTGTGGAAAAAGTGTCTTCTATAAAACTGGTCCCTGGTGCCAAAAAGGCTGGGGACCACTGTGTTACATAGTCCATTTACATGAAATTTCCAGAAAAGGCAAACACATAGAGAGGCCGGAGACAGGTCACTGGTTGCCTTGAGCTGGAGTAGGAGTAGTAATTGACAGCATATGGGCATGAAGGGAGTCTTTGGGAGTGATGGAAGTATTAATAAGCATTCTAAAACTGAATTGTGGTGACAGTTGCATAAAGGTATAAACTTACTAAAAGTCATTGAACTGTGTATTTACAATGGCTGAATTTTATGTATGAATAAAATTAGCAGGAAAGCCGTTAATCAGTAAAGCTAATTGACAGATAGGGATAGTTGTGATGAATTAAGTATCATGCAATGGTAAGAATACAACCTAGGCAGTGGGTTGAGTGTTCCCTGAAAAATTCTTTCAACTTCTCTGTATGCTTAAGAATTTTCATAATGTTGTGGGTAGGGGGTTCTTGTTCCAGCCTCACTTTTCTGAAGGCTTTCTCCTTTGTCTTCCCCTCACTCTACATGCCAATCTTGAAAACAATTCATCTCTCACTTCTCCTTGCTAACTGTGGTCACTTATACGGGCTCTTGCCTTGTGAAGCTGATCTTCTTGTCCTTCCAAGTGTCAACTGAGGAACCCTCTTACTTACGCAAAGATGAGGCTAGAAGGGGTTCATCATTAAAGGGATCAAGATGTAACAAAATCCATGCTTTGGGTATTCTATTGTTGTTGTTTTTGCTTTTTAAGTGGTTTAACAATATTTACCTTACCTTTTCATGGCTGGGGCAGAAGCTCAATTTACATAAAAAGCCCAGAACCTTTTGGAAGGAAAGAGATGAATAACCTAACTTCCCGAGCTCTCTAAGACTCAAGGTCAGGGGTATCTGTTGCTGAACGAATGTGCTGTACAATTCAGGACCCTAAGTTATCTTAAGAAAAAAGGATGTCCAGGTAAGTGACCTGAGCCCGAAAGAGGGCCACAGAAGCTCATGGGACAGTACTAGTTTGGACATACTACGTGTGGTACAGAAGTTCTTCCACGCCCAGAGACCACTGGATGGAGTTTGTACTTTGGAAATAATTGCTGAGGGTATGAGTGAGATCCATGAATGCTGAAGGTTTAAAGCCCCTGGGACCCCACTGTGGTCTGGCAGAGGCCTTAGGATCTGAGAACTGGAACCCATGGAGCCCAGCACTTCAGCAAGTCCCAGTCATGCTGGGCCATCCAGCTGCTGCTCTCTCCGCACCTGGCTTTGGAAGAAGGCAACCCCATTTGGACCAAGTATGCCACCAGGGTCAATGAACAATTCAAGAGGCCAGGGGGAGGGAGCCTCGAGAGGGAGATCCCAGGCTAGCTGCTAATCAGGAAGGTGGGCTTGCAGGCAACCAAATTATTATTATTATTGAGACAGTTTTGGTCATTGCCCAGACTGGAGTGCAATGGCACCATCTTGGCTCACTGCAACCTCCGCCTCCAGGGTTCAAGCAATTGTCCTGCCTCAGCCTTCCGAGTAGCTGGGATTACAGGCATGTGCCACCACACCTGCCTAATTTTGTATTTTTAGCAGAGATGGAGTTTATCCATGTTGGTCAGGCTGGTCTAGAAATCCCAACCTCAGGTAATCTGCCTGCCTTGGCCTCCCAAAGTGCTAGGATTACAGGTGTGCGCCACTGCACCCAGTCAGCAACCAGATTTTAAAATGTGGTTGTGCTTGTGTGCCAGGTTTGTGCAGTGGTTCATACCAGTTGCAACTGTATCACGCCTCTGCCTGTTTCCTTACTGACTTGAGTGGAAACTGAATCTGTGAAGCAGGGGCTGTATGCCACTTACCTCTACCTCCTGAGCACAGTTCCTGGCACATTCTAAGTGTCAGTCAAGGAGCCAAAAATCCTGACCTGTGGCCCCAGCTCTGATGCCGCCTCACAGCATGGCATCAAGAAAGTCCTTGAGGCCTGGTTTTTCTCTATCTCAGACCAGCCATACCAAGAGTGGGGCAAGTACAGAATGCTGGTGAAGGATTTGAAGCTTCTTACAGAGAGGGAACTGGCGCTACAGCAGACTCAAGGCAGAACACCCTAATGCCTGAGCCCATCCGTTCACTTATTCAATCCACATTTGACCTGCATTCCAAGATCCAGGGACAGAGACATGAATGTGACAGTGTGAGAATCTCTCAGTCTGGAATATGACATGATCTAAATGAGCGTGTAAAAAGTACTGTTGGAATTCTATCAGTTAGCAAGCTTTTGATTGCAAGTAACAAAAACCAAAAGTGACTTAAATAATAAAGAAAATGGGCCAGGCACAATGGCTCATTCCTGTAATCCCAGCACTTTGGGAGGATGAGGCAGGCAGATCACCTGAGGTCAGGTGTTCAAGACTAGCCTGGCCAACATAGTGAAACCCCATCTCTACTAAAAGTACAACAATTAGCCAGGCGTGGTGGCAGGTGCCTATAATCCCCGCTACTCAGGAGGCTGAGGCAAGAGAAGCTTGAACCTGGGAGGCAGAGGTTTCAGTAAACCAAGATCGTGCCACTGCACTCCAGCCTGGGCGGCAAGAGAGAGACTCTGTCTCAAAAATATAATAATGAAAATGTATTATTTAATGTAGCAGGAAGTCTAGGGGTCAGACAGAATTCATGGGCTTGACAGTGTGACTAGAAACCCCAGTCCTTTCTTTCTTTCCTCTATGCTTCCCTCAGGTTGTGGCTTCACCTTCAGTCTGCGGAGGCGTGCCTTCCACACCTGACAGTGTACAGCATAAAAGAAGGTTGATTTTTCTCTTCCCATAGCTTTCTTCTAGAAGCAATTTTTTTTCATAAAGCTCCCTAGTCTACATTTTGTGCATCTTATTGGTCCAAATATGGGATCCAGTCCCAATTCTTGAACCAATTAGACTCAATCCTGAAGCTCGGGAGTCACAGGGAATCTACTTTCCCCTAAAGCCACTGGCTATGTAGGAGAGTGGAGAGCACCCAAACGAAATCAGTGTCTGTTGTGAATTTTCAGAAGTAGAAATGGGGGCTGGGCACAGTGACTCATACCTGTAATCTCAATACTTTGGAGGCCAAGGTGGGAGGATTGCTTCAGCCTGGAGTTCAAGAACCCATCTCAAAAAAAAAAAGAAATTGCAACTGGGTAAACCATCAACAATGTCCATGATAAGATCCCCAAAGGAAAGAGGGGAAACAGGAAAGCTCGCCAGAGGAGGTGGCCTATGATCTGGGTCTTTGTATTAGTCTGTTCTCACATTGCTGATAAAGACATACCTGAGACTGTTTAATTCTTTAATTTATAAAGAAAAAGAGGTTTAATGGACTCACAGTTCCACGTGGTTGGGGAGGCCTCACAGTCATGGCAGAAGGCAAAAGGCATGTCTTACATGGTGGCAAACAAGAGAATGAGAGCCAAGTGAAAGAGGTTTCCCCTTATAAAACCATCAGCTCTCAAGAGACTTATTCACTACCACCAGAACAGTATGGGGGAAACTGCCCCCATGATTCAATTATCTCCTACTGGGTCCCTCCCACAACATGTGGGAAGTATGGGAGAAATTCAAGATGAGATTTGGGTGGGGACACAGTCAAACCATATCAGCCTTCAATAATGGGCAGGAGTTATCTGTGAGACAAGAGGGAGAAGGTGATCCCAGGCACTGGGCTCAGCATCTGAAAAAGCATAGTAAGACCCTCAAAGGACCAGGAGACCCTTGGCAGGACTGGAGAGCTGGGGACACAAGGGACCTAAGAAATCCAAGTCTGGCTGAAAAAATCACGGGGCTAACATGCGGCCAGCCCTCATGGGCTATGCTAAGGAGCCTGAACCTTAGTCAGTGGGAAACAGGGGAGTCTAGTTTGTATAAGGATGATTTTGAGGACAATGTGGGAATGTCACAGTGTATGTGGGAGTGAGTTGGAGTATTTCTAATTAGGAGCACTGCTGTCTGCCTCTCAAACCAGCCCATGGCCCCACCAAGCTTCCTGAGTGCTGTCACAGCTGTCAGTGGTGTCTGCAGCCACAGAAGAAGGAGCTGGGACTGCTGCCTCCCTGTGGGCCAGGTAGCAAGGACAGGGGTATGTAGATAGGAGGGAATGAACCCAGTCTCCTCCCAAGAGCACAAAATGAAGCCACCAGCCATGGGCATAAAGAGAAGCAGGCCTGGAGCAGGCCCAACTGCTTCCCGGTGAATCTTGCCATCCCCACACTGGCTGTGCCATCAGCAGCCTGGCCACCCATCCACCCCCGTTAAGGTGGCTGCTATCTCACCTCCTGCCAGGAAGAACGGAAACATCCAGTTCCCAAGGAATCCAGTGAGAAAACCATGACCTACACATCCTCCCTCTCCCAGACTCTTAGACACACACCTGCTTCTCACTTGAACTACTGAGCTCTAGTTCCTTCTCCCCTTCCCTTACCAGCTTCCAAGTGGGGTCTGACCTAGCTCCTCCACTGCCTCCCCACTGTTGCTCCCTCAAGCCCCTGCAGTCTGGCTATTGATGCAGCTGAGGACACTAATGACCCCCCAGTGACCACCTCTAAGAGCCATCAGAGACTTCATCCTCTGACTTCTGGGTGGCGTTTCTCACTTTGGACAGCATTAAGTTCAACTCAGAGTCTGGTCCCTCACAGGCCTTGATCTGGGCAGCACTCCACAGCTGCTTTCTGGCTTCCTGCCCCTCTGCCATTCCCTGCCTGCCCCTTTCACTCCCTCTTTCTCTGAGCCCCATGTGAACGTGTTCTCATCGATGTATCTCCAGACGTGCCCTCTCACCATGCCCTCTCTCCCTCCATGGCCCCATTCTCACATAATGATGGTTCTCCTATCTAAACTCCAGGCCTCCCCACCTGAGAGGGCTCTAGCCTCCCTCCCAAGCCTTCTGCTGGACCCTCCTCTCTGGCCGTCCTATACCAGCTCAGTCCCAAATGTCTGACACCAAAGTTGTTGTCTTTTCCCCACCCTACCTACCTCCTCCCCTTCCCCCCCTAGCTTCTCAGAATGCCATCTGCAGCTTTCAGGCCACCACATTTGAAACCCCAGAATTCCCCATGACTCCTCACCCCCTGAGACCTCTCTTACTCCTTCTTTCTCATCAGTGGCCAAGTTCTCAGAATCTTAGAATTCTGATTTTTGTCATAAACAAACTCTAGTGGCTCCCATATGTCTGTCCAATAAGCTTGAACTTCTCAGCATGGCACCCAAGGCCCACTGTGGCCAGCCTCTTCCCTCTCCTTCCACTTTGCTTGCTAGTACCCTTCTCTGGGCACCTCCACCATGTCACTCGTGCCACCTTCCTTTCCTTCAATGCTTTCTCTCCCCTAACCCAAGTGGGCCATTCTTTGCTACCTGGATAAAATATCAGTCCCTTCCATGGGAACAGGAGCCATCAGCTTTGTTGCCAAGAAGGCTGGGTTGGCAAGCATAGCTAGGGTCTACATCTGCAACTGGGCTCTTGATACTTTCACCTGCACTCAGAACTGCACGTCTTTCCTGTGCAGAAGTAGACCTTACCCCAGTGAGGAGGAGTAGAATGCAGGGCAGCCCTGACAGCAGAGCAAGGAAGGGTGCCTGTGCCACCCCGCTGCAGGCCCCTCTTCTTATCGCATCACACACTTGGAGAAAGAGCAATTGAGAGCATGGAGGGATAAGCAGCAACACCTCTGATCACTGTTTCTAAAAGGGCTAAAGTTCCTCTATAATGGACCAAGGTAAAATGCTGAGGGAGGAGAAAGCCATTCCTCCCACATGGCCTTGTGTTCATTTCAGGCAGGGGGCCAGCACTGTGCAGACACGTGAATCTGCATGGCTCTGGGTCCATGAACTGTGAAGGGGCATATTAGTTACTCTTTGTGTGCCCTGGACAGCAGCATCTCCCTACACAAACCTATTCCTTTCATTCTCAGCAGCATATTCCTAGTATCCCCCTACAGTTTCTCGAAGAACTGGTGGTTCTTGCCAACTGGCAGTTAGTACCAATGATTCCAGAGCTGATTTGACTCCCAGTATCCAGTTCCACATCAGCAGCCAGGATCCCAGGGATCCAGCCTCAGAAGATGATGCAGGACAAAAGCCAGGAATGAGTTCCTGCATTTCTGCCCTGACCTCCCCCAGCCTTTTAAAACAAAACAAAAGAAAAACAGATGAACTTCTTCTGGAATTAGAAGTCCATTAAGGCTACATTAAAAAAAAAAATTCCAGCTGATAAGTTCACAAAGGAATTTGTTAGTCCTTTACTTTTCAGTGTTCTGAGTGCCCCAGAAGTCTGGCTCTTCACCTGGAAATTCTTTCTCAAATTGCAATTCCCATCTGTGTGGTTGTCCCCATGTCCCTATGGCTTTCTGGTGGCATTCCACAGCTCATACGGACTCTGTCTCCATCTCTGTACCCCAAGTCCAGCAATTAGACAGTGTGAAAACAATCTCAGCACAAATAGTGTTCATCTGCAGTGCAGCAGGGCCCTGGATGTTAGATCCAAAATTCCAAAGGGTATCTCCCCAAATGTACCCCTAACTGTGCTCTTAGCAGCTGGAAGCACAGAAGGTCAGCCCATTCTCAGAAATAAATCTTCTCATCAGACAGTCAAGCATGCACACAGACCAGAAGAGAGTACAAAGCAGCTCTCTACCTCTCTCTGTATCAAGTCCCCTTGACTGATATCTGGGGGGTCCATCCTTCTGCTCCCTCATCCCCTCTTAGATCTTGGGTCCTCTCTTCTTCCCTCCCAGGTCCAGGTGCTCCTTCCTCCTGACCTCTGTCTCAGGCACTCACGCAGTAGGTTTCATCCCGTTTTCCCCTTGATGGAAATCAAAGGGGACTTCAGATCCTACAAGTCCTACATGCAGGATGGGAGAAATAATACCCGGAAGATAAACCCTCTCCAACTCAGAAGTTCTCTGCCCTCACTATGCATCAAAACCAACTGGGCAGACTTTTTTTTTTTTTTTTTTCAGACAGAGTCTCACACTGTCACCCAGGATGAACTGCAGTGGCACAATCATAACTCACTGAAGCCTCTACCTCCTGAACTCAAGCAATCCTCCTGACTCAGCCTGCTGAGTAGCTGGGATTGCAGGCATACATCACTATACCTGGCTGATTTTTAATTGTACTTTAGGTTCTGGGGTACGTGTGCAGATCATGCAGGATTGTTGCATAGGTATATACATGTCAAGGTGGTTTGCTGCCTTCATCCCCCCATCACCTATATCTGGTATTTCTCCCCACATTATCCCTCCCCAGTCTCCCTACCCCCTGCTGTCCCTCCCCTAGCCCCATCAACTGTCTACAGTGTGTGATGCTCCCCTCCTTGTGTCCATGTGTTCTCATTGTTCAACACCCACCTATGAATGAGAACATTTGGTGTTTAGTTTTCTGTTCTTGTGTCCGTTTGCTGAGAATGATGGTTTCCAGATTTATCCATGTCCCTATGAAGGACACGAACTCATCATTTTTTATGGCTGTGTAGTATTCCATGGTATATATGTGCCACATTTTCTTTATCCAGTCTATTGTTGATGGACATTTGGGTTGGTTCCAAGTCTTTGCTATTGTAAACAGTGCCACAATGAACATGCATGTGAATGTGTCTTTATAATAGAACAATTTATAATTGTTTGGGTATATACCCAGTAATGGGATTGCTGGGACAAATGGTGTTTCTATTTCTAGGTCCTTGAGGAATCACCACACTGACTTCCATAATGGTTGCTCTAATTTACACTCCCACCAACAGTGTAAAAGTGTTCTTATTTCTCCACATCCTCTCCAGCATCTGTTGTCTCCTGATTTTTTAATGATCACCATTCTAACTGGTGTGAGATGGTATCTCAGTGTGGTTTTGATTTGCATTTCTCTAATGACCAGTGATGATGAGCATTTTTTCGTATGTTTCTTGGCCTCATAGGTGTCTTCTTTTGAAAAGTGTCTGTTCATATCCTTCACCCACTTTTGAATGGGTTTGTTTTTTTCTTGTAAATCTATTTTAGTTCTTTGTAGATTCTGGATATTAGCCCTTTGTCACATGGGTAGATTGCAAAACTTTTTTCCCATTCTGTTGGTTTCTGGTTCGCTCTAATGATTGTTTCCTTTGCTGTACAGAAGCTCTGGAGTTTAATTAGATCCCATTTGTCTATTTTGGCTTTTGTTGCCATTGCTTTTGGTGTTTTAGCCATGAAGTTCTTGCCTATGCCTATGTCCTGAATGGTTTTGCCTAGGTTTTCTTCTAAGGTTTTTATGGTGTTAGGCCTTATGTTTAGATCTTTAATCCACCTGGAGTTAATTTTAGTGTAAGGTGTCAGGAAGGGGTCCAGTTTCAGCTTTCTGCACATGACTAGTCAGTTTTCCCAACACCATTTACTAAACAGGGAATCCTTTCCCCATTGCTTTTGTCAGGTTTGTCAAAGATCAGATGATTTTAGATGTGTGGTGTTGCTTCTGAGGCTTCCATTCTATTCCACTGGTCTATGTCTCTGTTTTGGTACCAGTACCATGCTGTTTTGATTACTGTGATGCCTCTGGCTTTGTTCTTTTTGCTTAGGATTGTCTTGGCTATGCGGGCTCTCTTTTGGTTCCATATGAAGTTTGAAGTGGTTTTTTCCAGATCTGTGAAGGTCATTGGTAGCTTGATGGGGATAGCATTGAATCTATAAATTACTTTGGGCAGTATGGCCATTTTCACAATATTGATAATTCCTAACCATGAGCATGGGATGTTTTTCCATCTGTTTGTGTCCTCTCTTATTTCCTTGAGCAGTGGTTTGTAGTTCTCCTTGAAGAGGTCCTTTACATCCTTTGTTAGTTGTATTCCTAGGTATTTTATTCTTTTTGTAGCAATTGTGAATGGAAGTTTACTTTTGATTTGGCTGTTTTTCTGTTGCTGGTGTATAGGAATGCTTATGATTCCTGCACATTGATTTTGTATCCTGAGACTTTGAAGTTGCTTATCAGTTTCAAGAGATATTGGGCCGAGACGATGGGGTCTTCTAAATATACAATCATGTCGTCTGCAAACAGAGACAATTTCACTTCCTCTTTTCCTAATTGAATACCCTATATATATATTTTTTTTTCTTTGCCTGATTGCTCTGGCTAGAACTTCCAATACTATATTGAATAGGAGTGGTGAGAGAGGGCATCTTGTCTTGTACCAGATTTCAAAGGGAATGCTTCCAGCTTTTGCCAGTTCAGTATATTGGTTGTGGGTTTGTCATAAATAGCTTTTATTATTTTGAGATATGCTCTGTCTATACCTAATTTATTGAGAGTTTTCAGCATAAAGGGCTGTTGAATTTTGTCAAAGGCCTTCTCTGCATCAATTGAGGTAATCATGTCATTTTTGTCTTTGGTTCTGTTTATGTGGTGGATTACATTTATAGAATTGCATATGTTGAACCAGCCTTGCATCCCCAGGATGATACCTACTTGATCATGATGGATAAGCTTTTTTATGTGCTGTTACAATTGGTTTGCCAGTATTTTATTGAAGATCTTTGCGTCGATGTTCATCATGGATATTGGCCTGAAGTTTTCTTTTTTATTTGAGTCTCTGCCCAGTTTTGGTATCAGGATGATGTTGGTCTCATAAAATGATTTGGGGAGGATTCCCTCTTTTTGGATTGTTTGGAATAGTTTCAGAAGGAATGGTACCAGCTCCTCTTTGTATGTCTAGTAGAATTTGTCTGTAAACCCATCTGGACCTGGACTTTTTTTGGTTGGGAGGCTATTAATTGCTGCCTCAACTTCAGCCCTTGTTATTGGTCTATTCAGGGTTTCAACTTCTTCCTGGTTTAGTCTTGAGAGAATGCAAGTGTCCAGGAATTTATCCATTTCTTCCCGATTTACTGGTTTATGTGCATAGAGTTGTTTGTAGTAATCTCTGATGGTAGTTTGTATTTCTGTGGAATTGGTGGTGATGTCCCCTTTATCGTTTTTTATTGCATCTATTTGATTCTTCTCTCTTTTCTTATTAGTCTGGCTAGCGGTCTATTTTGTTGATCTTTTCAAAAAACCAGATCCTGGATTTGTTGATTTTTCGAAGGGTTTTTTGTGTCTCTATCTCCTTCAGTTCTGCTCTCATCTTAGTTATTTCTTGTCTTCTGCTTGCTTTTGAGTTTTATCTTGCTCCTCTAACTCTTTCAATTTTGATGATAGGGTGTCGATTTTAGATCTTTCCTTCTCATTTTGGCATTTATTGCTATGAATTTCCCTCTAGACACGGCTTTAAATGTGTCCCAGAGATTCTGGTATGTTGTGTCTTTGCTCTCATTGGTTTCAAAGAACATCTTTATTTCTGCCTTCATTCCATTGTTTATCCAGTCAACATTCAGAAGCCAGTTGTTCAGTTTCCATGAAGTTGTGCGGTTTTGAGTTAGTTTCTTAATCCTGAAACTTTGCACTGTGGTCTGAGAGTGCAATCGTAATCCTGAAAGATTGCAGTGTGGTCTGAGAGACTGTTTGTTATGATTTCCGTTCTTTTGCATTTGCTGAGGAGTGATTTACTTCCAATTATGTGCTCGATTTTAGAATAAGTGATGTGGTGCTGAGAAGAATGTATATTCTGTGGACTTGAGGTTGAGAGTTCTGTAAATGTCTATTAAGTTCGATTGGTCCAGATCTGTGTTCAAGTCCTGGATTTCCTTGATTTTCTGTCTCATTGATCTACTTTGACAGTGGAGTGTTAAAGTCTCCCACTATTATTGTGTGGGAGTCTAAGTCTCTTTGTAGGATGTTAAGAACTTGCTTTATGTATCTGAGTGCTCCTGTATTGGGTGCATATATATTTAGAATAGTTAGTTCTTCTTGTTGTATTGATCCTTTTACCATTATGTAATGCCCTTCCTTGTCTCTCTTGATTTTTGTTGGTTTAAAGTCCGTTTTATCAGAGACTAGTATTGCCACCCCTGCTTTTTTTGTTTGCTATTTGCTTGGTAAATCTTCGTCCACCCCTTTGAATACATGTGAGTCTTTGCACATGACATGGGTCTCCTGAATACATCACATCGATGATTCTTGCCTTTTTATCCACTTTGCCAGTCTGTGTCTTTTGACTGGGGACCAAATAGTCCATTTACATTTAATGTTAACATTGTTATGTGTCAATTTGATCTTGCCATTTTATTACCGGTTGGTTGTTTTGCCCTTTGGTTGGTGTAATTTCTTCATTGTGTCATTGGTCTTTACCATTTAGTTCTTTTTTTTGCAGTGGCTGGTACTGGTTTTTCCTTTCTGTGTTTAGTGCTTCCTTCAGGAGCTCTTGTAGGGCAGGTCTGGTAGTGACGAAATCTCTCAGCAATTGCTTGCCCGTAAAGGATTTTATTTTTCCTTCACTTATGAAGCTTAGTTTGGCTGGATATGAAATTCTGGGTTGAAAGTTCTTTTCTTTAAGGATGTTGAATGTTGGCCCCCACTCTCTTCTGGCTTGTAGGGTTTCTGCCGAGAGATCCGCTGTGAGTCTGATGGCCTTCCCTTTGTGGGTGACCCACCCTTTATCTCTGGCTACCCTTAGTATTTTTTCCTTCATTTCAACACTGGTGAATCTGACAATTATGTGCCTTGGGGTTGCTCTTCTAGAGGAGTATCATTTTGGTGTTCTCTGTATTTCCTGTGTTTGAATGTTGGCCTGCCTTGCTAGGCTGGGGAAGTTCTCCTGGATGATATCCTGAAGAGTGTTTTCCAGCTTGGATTCATTCTCCCCGTCATCTTCCAGTCAAACATAGATTAGGTCTTTTTACATAATCCCATATCTCTTGGAGGCTTTGTTCATTTCTTTTCACTCTTTGTTCTCTCTACTTGCCTTCTCATTTTATTTCATTGAGTTGATCTTCAATCTCTGGTATCCTTTCTTCTGCTTGATCAATTTGGCTATCAAAACTTGTGTATGCCTCATAAAGTTCTTGTGCTGTGTTTTTCAGCTCCACCAAGTTGCTTATGTTCTTCTCTAAGCTGGTTATTCTAGTTAGCATCTCGTCTAACCATTTTTCAAGGTTTTTAGCTTCTTTGCATTGGGTTAGAACATGTTCCTTTAACTTAGAGAAGTTTGTTATTACCCACCTTCTGAAGCCTGCTTCTGTCAATTCATCAAATTCATTCTCCATCCAGCTTTGCTCCCTTGCTGGTGAGGAGTTGTGATCTACTGGTGGGGGAGAGGCGTTCTGTTTTTGATGGTTTCATTCTTCTTGTGCTGTTTTTTGCTCATCTTGGATTTATATAGCTTTGATCTCAGGTAGCTGCTTGGGAGGCAGCCTTTCCTTTGTCTGCCTGCAGAGGCGCTGCTGGGCTGCCATGGATTCAGTGGAGCTCCAGCGTCTTATTTACTCAGGAAAATTAGGCCGGCTTCTGCAATGGCAGCTGCCCTTCCCCTGCTGAGCTCGATCATTCCTGGACACTCTCTAGGTGACGTTCTGGGTGCAAAACTCTGAAGTGAGAGTTTTTTAGCCTCCTAGGCTTTGTGTGGGGGAGACCTGTCCTGCTACATGGCCTGTTTCCCTGTTTTCAGTTCCCCTTCTTTCTTGGGAGCAGGTAGCTCTGTCCCGCCGGCTTTCTGGCATTCTGACTTTCTCAGAATCAGCCAGTGCTTCCACCTAGACCTATACTGACAGCCCCAGTGCCAGCCGAAGTTTCTGTTCTGCCCTGTTCAGGCAGCTCACTGAGGCTTTTCAGCCCAGCAAGGGTCTCCTGTTCTGTGGGTTGTAGAGGGCTTGGGTGGAGCGCTGTATCCGAACTGAAGTCCCAGAGGGGGCGATCCCCTGTCCTCCAGTCAGTTGCATGCCCCACCTTGCCTCAACTTGCCCTATTTGGTTTATACCCACTGTCCAACCAGACCCACAAAATGAACCTGGTACCTCATTTGGAATTGTGGAGACCACTCAGCTTCTGCATCTCTCTCACTGGGAGCTGTGTTCCAGAGCTGCCTCTTATTCAGCCATCTTGGGACCCCTCCTTGTTTAATTTTTTGTAGAGATGGAGTCCTACTTATGTTGCCCAGGCTGGTCTTGAACTCCTAGATTCAAGTGATCCTCCCACCTTGGCCTCCCAAAGTGCTGGACTTACAGGCAATGAGCCATCATGCCCAGCTGTGGGCTACTCTTTAGGATAAAGATGCCTGGGCTCCACCCCCCAGACACTGATTCAGTTGGTCTGGAGTGGGGTCCAGGCATCACCTGCAATCTCTAGGTGATTCTGAAGCATAATCAGGATTGGGAACCACTTCATAGATATAGGCTACTGATGGTGTAACTGAATGTCACTTTCTCCGTCTTACCAAAGATGTTCTTCTGCTGGCTATAGACAAGATCCCTAGGAGAGAGACAGGTCCCCACCCTGGGAAAGGGGCCCAGATGCATAATTGAACAGCCTTCCATTTCAAACTTCCTTGCTCTCCTGGGCCTGGGGGATAGGAATTGATAGGGGTACTGGGGTTGGTGCTTTTCATCTCTCAGTGAGAAACAGTAAGTAGTGCAAAGCAGTGTGGCCATGAGGATGATAGAAAGGAGGTCTCTACTGCCAGGACCCTGTCTTCTGCCTTAGAATAAATATGCCAAAGAGACACCCACTGATTCAGAGATTGCAGCCCAGCAGAAGACCTGCCTCTAGTCCTTGGCTGGACTTCCTGGAACATGAAAATGGGTGAGAAAAAAAGTGGATAGTTTCCAGGCTAGAACAAAAGGCTGAGGGAGCAGGCTCAGTGTAGATGCTTATTCTCAAAACTCTTTTAGGCCCCCAAGGCTCTGGATTGCCTCCTTGGTCCCGAGTGTTAGGGGCCCTCTGGTAGAGGATACTCGAGCCAGCAGCCTCGCCTCTGTGTCCCATAAGGGAGGATGCCATGTGAGCCGGGCTTCCTTAGGACTAGCTCAGCATCTGCTTCAGTCCTCCTCACTCATGGACCCCAGCATCATCCTCTGGCCCTGGGCTCCAGCACTGCAGTTCCTTCTGTTATCTGGCGATGCACCCCGACTCCAAGGCTGTAGCCAGAGGAGATTGGTACAGAGTGTGAATGAAAACCCTACCCTTACCTGAAATCCAGGCTGAGT
Source organism: Cacajao melanocephalus (assembly GCA_963573385.1). Lineage (NCBI taxonomy): Eukaryota > Metazoa > Chordata > Mammalia > Primates > Pitheciidae > Cacajao > Cacajao melanocephalus. The sequence continues at coordinate 72,706 of CAUYLG010058607.1, forward strand.
GCCTTTCCAGGGTTCCAGCACCCAGGGAAAGGAGATCCAACCCAGGAGCTGCACAGAGGACACCTCCCATCTGGGATAAGAACAAGAGCTCCGCTTCGGCTTATTGGGAAATCAATAAGGAGGCGGGCCCTGCCTGGCAGGCTGACAGGCTGTGTATGGGTCTTCTGCAAACACAATCATCTCCTCAGTTATTAATGGGCCCCGCTCGCTGCCTCTTCATTAGTGCTCAAATATCAACAGAAAACCATTTACTTACCATGGGCTCCTGCTCGCACCGAGCAAATTTGGACAGGGCTAGTCAAACAGGGAGCTTGTTGTCGGGCTGATGACAGAGCCCAGTGTAAAGTTTAGCATCAGCAGAAGCAGGCAGAGAGGGCACCAGCCTGCACCTGCCGCAGGGGCAGCCCAGCATGAGCCAAGAGGAGGAGGGGAGCCGGGCAAGGGAGAGGGGGTGTCCCAAGCCCGAGGCCACACAGTAGGGTCCTGCACCTGGACTATGTGGGGCCCCTCAACTGTAATCAGCTATCATCTCTTCAGATGGTCACAGCAACCCTGGGAGTGAGGCCCCACAGGCATTGCAAGGCAATGTGGAGCAGTGGCTGAAAACTGAGCTTCGCAGCCAGCCAGGGTTCAGGTTCAAATCCCAGAACCGGGCAACTGTGGCTCAGTGCAGACTAGGTAGCCTAAGCCTCAGTTTGCTCATCTGGAAATATAACACTGCTTACCTCACAGAGACATCATGAAGATTAAATTAGTGCACAGCACAGTGCTAAATACCTAGGATCCTCTTTTGCAGGTAAGGAACCTGCTGGGATGAATTTGAGACTCTTGCCCAAGGCTACATGCTTAGGAAGTGGCAGAACCAGACCGGAACCCGTGGCTCCCGTATGCAGGTTCAGGGTGCTGTCCCACAGCGTCCCTCCAGTGCTCTCTGCTGCAGACATGCACCCCGTGAACCCAGCCTGCCCCAACACTGGCATCCTGCCTCAGGTGGCCCAAGCTCCCCTAAATGCTCAGCATGAACGAGCCCAGGTTGACTCACCCCTAGAATACCCCCCACCCTCCCTACTTGCTCTTGTGTCTATTCTCTTTATCTCTGGTGTAGACTGAGAGCGGGGACCTTGTTTATCTCAGCCAGCCCCAGCCTCTCAGAAGATGTTATCTCTTTGTGGGGGATCTCCCCAGAACAATCCATCTGGGGCTCAGGCTTGGGCCTCCCCACCAGACACTGGCTCTCAGTCAATAGCCTGAGCTGGGAGTTGGGCTCATCTGGGGTCTGGATAGTCACCTGTTCAATATATTTTCCAGGGAGAGGCTTGGGAGGCTTGTAAGCTGAGCCCAGAATCACCAGAAAGGACCAACAGGTGACTGCAAAATCAGAGGAGCTGAGAGGTGTGGGCCAGAGGCAGAAGAGTCTACTAGGGGAGCTGTATCTCTCACCTGCCTGCCAAAATGCCCATCACGCTTCTGCTGCAAACAATTCCCAAGCATCCCTTGGGTACCATAGCAGCCCCGTGCTAGGCCTGGGGATGCTGAGCTAATGGTCTTGACTATAGAAGACTCGGTTCTATTGCCAGGAACACACAAGTAAACACATCCACAGTGGTTGCAGCTACAACCAGGCACACCAAAAGAAACCCAGAGCAGGACAAAGGAGGACTTGGTTCTGTCTGGTGGGTAGAAGGTGACATCATAGAAGAGCATAACTTTTCAAATACAGGTGAGAATGTATTTCCAAGTAATGGAGAAAGGGAGGGCCTTCCAGGTATAATAAAGGCACAAGCAGATGGGGAGGTATGAATGAACAGGACACAATCAGGAAACAGTGAGGCTGGGGAGGCCAAATGAGACTAGTCTCGCCGATCCTTGTATTCCACAATATGGCACTGTAGGTATGAGAAGGCAATGGTGTTCATTCTGTCTCTATTTGAATGCTTTCTGTGACAAGGTGCTTACTCTCTCATAAGCCAATTTGTTCCACAACACGACATCCTTAGCACCAAAGGATGCCTACCCCACTTCCACAAATCAGCCCTGGGGCAACACAAGGAAACAAGTCATGCTAGTACTGAGCGTACAGAAGTGAACGGGATAGACAGCCCTGCTCTCAGGAAGCTGCATTCTGGAGAAAGTGGGAGGATATGCACACACACATGCGCGCGCACACACACACAGCAAGATGATTCCCCGTAGAGATAATGCTGTCCAGGAAAGGAAGCTCATGCAGTGATGGGAAATACAGAGGGAACAGGGAGCTATTTTCATTGATGTGGGCAGAGAAGGCATATCTGGAGAGGAAACATTTGAACTTTAGATGAAAGAAAGAAAGGAGGACTCCTGGGTTTCTCTTGACAACTGGGTGTGTGCAGTGCCCCTTATTGAGACAGGGAAGGATATGGAAGTAGGGAAGGACAGGGGTAGATGGCCCCTGCCCTTCAGGCAGGCCACCTAATAACCGCTGTGAGCTGGGCAGCTGACATGTGCCCAGGAACTAGTGGGTGCCCGCCTGCACACACATGTGCACACGCTCATGTGCAGGCTTGCTCATTTCTCTCCTTGGTGCACATACTCACATGTGAGCCTCTGTATGTGTGTGTCTTTCCACAAAATGAGTGCACTTGCAGGGCACATGGCTTCTGGGCCTGATACCCCAGGTTTGTCATCCTTATAGGCACAAGTGGTTCAGCTTCACAAAGCACAGATGTGCGCTGATGTTTCCTTCCACGCCCTCACACACAGCCTGTGGTCCTTGCTGTGCTCACCAGTTCACCTGCTTTTTTAACCTTGGCTAATGTGCACATCCACCCCAGGGTGACTACACTGGGTTTCTCTCCCAGAGGGGAAGAAATTCTGACATCTAAGTCATTTGAATCCATGGCACTGAAAGGTATCCTGACCAGAAGGAACAAGAAAATGTCACTGGCTGATGGGGACAATTTTAATGCAAAATGCCACCTTCTAATGATGGCACCTTTTGCTGCACTGCCAGCAAAATGACACTTAGCTCTTCATCAGGGGCCAGACTCTGAGGATCACACAGTTTTGTACTTCCTTCCACTGCCCCCTGCTCCCACACTCCCAGAATTGTGATCTTTGGGCCATTTTGGGTTCCTCCCAGAGCCAGCCCAGCCTTCCTCCTGCATGAAGGGGAGAAGGGGCCCGGGTGAGAGCCCCCTGGAAGCCCTTCACAGGACCTCTGTCACTCCTCTGCCTTCCAGTGCCCTAAACAGGGATGAGCAGCTCCTGCTCCATCTACTTGAAACCAGGACCTGAGATCGGGACCCTCATCAGGACTCCCATAGCAGCCAATGCCTCCCCTGCCGCTGTGTTCTCTGTGTGGGAAGCTCCTCAGCTTCATCTCTTCCCTCTCAGCTGCAGGAAGAGGAGATGGGTCCCATCCATGTTGTTCACCACTCATCTTCGGAATCCAGCAAAGGCCAGGCTCATCGTATTAATACCTACTAAATGAAGAGTAATGGAGTGAAGGGAGAAAGGAACCATGCTCCTCTTTTGCAGGCAAAAGGAGAATATTTCTTCTTTTCTCAGACGACGCTCGCCCGAAGTGCTCCTATTCCGTCCCTTCCTAAACTACCCCAAGAGGCCATTCCTGTCCCCACACACCTTCAGCAGCCCCTCCCTCAGTGAGGAGCTGCAGCATCTCCCACGCCCACCCAGTTCTGCTCCCACTCACACAGCACACCCACCCCACAAACACCCGAGCCAGCCACCAAGATTCCTCACCCCTGGATATGTCATCAAGCACAAATCTCAGAACTGCAGTAAGGAATTTTGCAGATAAAAAGTCCCAAATCAGTTGGCCTTAAGAGACAGGAATTGTCCAGGTGGGACTGACCATCACTGAGCCCCTTAAAAGCAGAGCTTGGCCAGGTGCGGTGGCTCACACCTGTAATCCCAGCACTTCGGGAGGCCCAGGTGGGTGGATCACTTAGGGTCAGGAGCTCGAGATCAGCCTAGCCAACATGGTGAAACCCTGACTCTACTAAAAATGCAAAAATTCACTGGGTATGGTGGTATGCGCCTGTAATCCCAGCTACTCAGAAGGCTGAGGCACAAGAATTGCTTGAAGCTGGGAGGTGGAGGTTGCAGTGAGCCAAGACTGTACCACTGCATGCCAGCCTGGGTGGCAGAGTGAGGCTTTGTCTCAATAAATAAATAAAAGCAGAGCTTATTCCGCTGGCCACAGAAGGGAAGCCAGAGAGATGGGCGGCATGAAAAGGATTCAGCACACCTTGCTGGTGTGAAGGTGGAGGGAGCCGTGTGGACAGGACCTGGAGTGGCCTCTGGGAGCTGAAAGTGACAACCAGCCAGCATCCAGCAAGGAAATGGGGACTTCAGTCCTATGACTTCTAATACCACACATGAGCTTAGAAGTGGATTATTTTCCAGAGCCTCCAGATGGGAACTCAGCCCCACACCTTGAGTTCAGCCTCATGGATACTCACAGCCATGCCATACTTCCAAGTTACAGAACTGGGACATCATACATTGGCATGTGGCTTTTCGTTGATGCTGCTGCTATTTTTATTTTGTCCTCTAACATTTTTCACTGTGGTAAAATATACCTAACTAAAATTTAACACCTTTACCAATTTTAAATACACTGTTCACCAGTGTTCAATGTCTTCACACTCTGTGCAGCCGTCACCACCATCTGTCCCCAAAGCACTTTTCATCTTACAAAATAGAAACCCTGTACCCATTCAACAACTCTTCGTGCCTCCCTCTCCTCAGTCCCTGGCAACCACCATGCTACTTTCTGTGTCTATGAATTTGTAGGTATTGTTTTAAACCAGAAAGTGTATGGTAAGTTGTACAGCAATAGAAAAGTAATTTGTTGAGCATCTATTGTGTACTGAAAAAGCCTCTAACTCACAGGAGCCTCACCAAAAATACCTATGTGATAGAATTCATGAAGACAATAACTGCAGCTTACAGCATGTGAGGTGCCATGCTACCTGTTCATATGTATTTTCTCATTTAAATCTATTTTTTGAAGTGAAAGTTGTGATTATCCCATTTTTCAAATGATAAGACACTCAAGGAGATTAAGCGTGGTGGCTCACGCCTATAATCCCAGAGCTTTGGGAGGCTGAGGCAGCTGGATCACTTGAAGTCAGGAGTTCAAGAACAGCCTGGCCAACATGGTGAAACCCCATCTCTACTAAAAATATAAAAATTAGCCAGGCATGATAGTGGGCACCTGTAATCCTAGATTCTCAGGAAGCTGAAGCAGGAGAATCCTTTGAACCCAGCGGAAGTTGCAGTGAGCCAAGTTGCAGCAGCACTGCACTCCAGCCTGGGCGATAGAGCGAGAGTCCATCTAAAATAATAATGATAATAACAACAACTTGCCCAAGGTCACCCAGCTAATAAATGGTAAAACTATGTTCTTAACCACTGTTTAGCTCAATTGGATCATACTTGCTGAGATAAAGAGAACAGGGCTGTGTGGATGCATAATATGGTGTTTGCTGACACTGTCAGGGCTAGAGGAGACCCCGGCGCTCATCTCCAGAACTGCGCAGTCTCAGTGAGAATGCAAGGAGGGCGTTGCACGGTGAAGTCAGGGTCAGATGCGGAAACTGGGCCCTGTAGCTTCAAACTGAGGAATATGAAAGCAGGGATCCTGAGGGGTAGGATGGATCAGGGCCCCTCCCCCTACCCCCACAGTCCCCTTCTTCAGAGTAACTCCTCATTTAAGTATTCTATATGTTAAAGTTCATTTCATAAAATGTCATTTTTAAGAGGTTCCACTGCTAAAAACAGTCTGAAAATCGCTCATCCACTCCAAGCCCTTTTACTGTAAAAGTGGTATACCTACTATAAAGGCTCAGAGAGGTGAAGTCCCTTGCCTAGAGTCGAACAGCTTTTTCTGATTATAAGAGGTCTTCTCTCATATCTCCCTTTGGGTCACTAGGCATATCTTATACAGATGACTAAGACCCTAAATTCCATGGGCCTCTGCTGTTAGGCTTGTGGTGGCTCTGAAGCCAAAGCTGACAGACAAAACAAGATCCCACACAGAGACCGAGCACTGGGCTGGAAATCGGCACGTGGGTGGGTACCAGTCTCGCCTCCTGGTTGCATGACCTAAGCCACCTTTCTCCCTTGGGCCTCAGTTTCTCCATCTATGAGGGTGCAGACTGGGTATCTCCATGTTTTGCCAGCATGGATGTGTGAGCCTGTGGCTCTGCGACCACAGAGAAGCTGGCAAGGAAGAAACTCAGCCCGACAGCAGTGACTCAGCACTTCTTCCAGCTCTCTTCCCTGGCAACCCACCCCCACCAAAAAATGATGAGACACATTAAAATACAAAGCAGCTTCAGACAGGAAAAGTGGAGCGGAGGTGCAGAGACCGTGAGGCAGGAGGTGTCAGCACCAGAGGAAGTAATTTAATAAGGGCCCGCTTGGAAATTATATCACCCCAAATAATATAATAAACCCTAATTTACTCACATTTATCTCCCAGAGTTTTTTTGGGGGATGCATAATCTTGCCTGCTCTACAGTGATGGATTAGCGCAATGGAAACTCCACTGGGAAATAAAAAAAATACATCTTGTAGTTTTTGACGCGTTATTATTCAGTGTTATCTCGTATGCCTCATTCCAGGCCCATTACTCATGTTCACTTTTTTCTTCCTGCATTTTTTCCCCCTCCCCTCCTTAAAAAATCAGGGCCAGAGACAGGCTGCCAGCACATAGCGTTTCTCTGCAGTTCACTGCATACAGCCCAGTATTAGGGTGTCAGGGATTGGGGCAGGGGTGGTGGGCGAGAGGTGGTCCTTCAGGAAGACTTCGCAGAATTCAGATATCGCTGATGGTCTGTGGTGAGGGGCTGTCTCCATTCTGCCCCGTTTTCAGACTGCAATCCTAGATCTGAGCCCACCGTTCTCCTGGGGCCCAGCTGGCCCCTGGAGTCTGAGGGGACACCAGAGTCCACTAATCTCCAGCTGACCAGAAGGGCTGGACTCAGCATCATTAAGTCTGAGCTCTGCTAAGGGACTTGGATAGGAAAGTATCTCAAGCAAGAGGGGTGGAAAATAAGGGAGTATCTCTTGGCACCCAAGAGTAGGGAGTACAGCCAGGCCATACAAGGGAGTGGAGAGTTGGGATTCAGGGCTGCTTTCTGTGTCTTTCTGGGCCTTCACATTCTCTCTCTCTGTCTCTTTCCGTCCACCCCTCCCCCATTCCCTACCCCCTCTTTTTGTTCCTCTGTGCATCGATCTCAGATGTGTTCCTTTTTCTACATCCTCTCCCAAGTCTACCATCCAACTGACAGTGTCCCAACTCCCTATTTCCTGGAAAGAGCCTCTGAGTGGCCAGCTCTGGCCAGCTCCATTCCTGATCCAGAGAGCTACAGAAATAGAGTGAGGGGAGGGGAGGGGAGAATTTGAAATCACATAGGATTTTCATGGTAGTTAGACCCCAGGCTTCAGTTGCCAGTTGTCCAAGAACAGGGTATAGGCCAGGCACTCTAAGAGGTGACTCTGCTGTGACTTAAGCTTCTAAGGCTCGGCTTCCTTATCTATAAGGTCTCAGTGGCTCATGCCTATAATCCCAACACTTTGGGGGGCTGAGGTGGGTGGATCACTTGAGGTCAAGAGTTTGAAACCAGCCTGGCCAACATGGTGAAACCCCATGTATACTAAAAATACAAAAATTAGCTGGGTGTGGTGGCAGGCACCTGTAATCCCAGCTGCTAGGGAGGCTGAGGCAGGAAAATTGCTCGAACCTGGGAGACAGAGTTTGCAGTGATCCAAGATCGTACAACTGCACTCCAGCCTGGGTGACAGAGCAAGACTGTCTTTAAAAAAAGGAGGTGGGGAGGTGGTTATAGAAAGAATAATATAATGTAAGCAAAATGCTTTGTGAAGGGCATCATGCTATCCAATGATCAATCCGACCCTCCCAGTTTGGATGGAAAGGTTCTTCTCTCTCCTCCCCTCGCAAAAGATGCAGAGGGTCCTCTTTGACCCTAAGCAAGTCCAAGCTGCAGAGGGGAGCAATGGGAACCACCTGTGTGCTTGGTGCTGCCATTCCAGCCTCCTGAAGGCAGTGGTCTGTAAACCTGCTGTCCCCAGAAGGAAGAAGGGGAAGAAGGCCCACAGCACCCTGGGAGACACCATGCATAACTGCTAATAAGCAGGCGTGACCAAGTCTTAACAATAATTAAAGTTACCAACTGAGAACTTGTCCATTTCAGGGTCTAATGGTTTTTCAGCACATTAAACATTAAAGGGGCAATCACGTCTCACACACCAGTGCCCACACAGCTGCCCAGTATCTTGCCTGCTGACAACCAGAAACTGCAGGCAGAGCCCCAAGCAGAACCTGGAGGGTGGGCAAGGAGGGGCTCTTCCCCACCCTGGGGTTCTAGGCACAAAACCTCATCAGCCTGCCTCCTGAAGGCCCTGGCTGCTGCCCATGGGAGCTGGCCTCAGCCCAGATGGGATGTCTCCATGAGGCCCTGCTTTGCATCTCCAGGGTTGAGGTCCCTTGGGCCAGAAGGAGGTTTGGCTCCCAGCTCAGGAAAGCCCTGGCAAATTCCCCTTGCCACCTCCCCTCCAGTGGCATTCCTCCAAGGAAGGGCACTCCACTGCCAGGTCCACCTCTTCCCACTGGAATGGGGCAGATTCTGGACATTCGGAGTAAACAGAATTCTCTGTAACTCTATGCAATGTTAGTCATTCAAGTGTCATCTCCTCTTTCATTCTACACAATCTACAGTAGCAATTTTGCTATCCCCATTTTGCAGCTGAAGAAATATAGGCTCAGAGAAGCTGACTAGTTCACTCAAGATCACACAGAGATGGGGGGAGCAAAATTCAAACCCAGGTTTAGCCTTCTCCAATGTCTGTGCCCTGAGAGGAATCCTCCCAAATGCATTGGCAGACTCTCCATGTGCCCTGGAGAAGTGGTTCCAGGCCATAGGAGCAGGGGCTGTTGAGATTCTCAGCTCTTTCTGAGGTACCATAAAAGTAGCTCTTGACCTGAAATTGGAAGACTTGGGGTCTTCAAGTGGTAGCTCTGGTCCTACTTACAGTATGACCTGGGGCAAGTTGTTTAATCCACACTGTGCTTCTGTTTTCCCACTTGAGAAATGGAAAGACTATTTTCTACTTAACATGATTTTGGGAGGTAATAAATGAGAGTACAGAAGACTTAGCAAGCTGAAAACCAGCATCCGCATCATACTCATCATCATTGCCATCATCATCATCATTCTCAAGCTTTGGATGCCACCCTGTGATGTCCAGTCAACAGCACATGTGCGGATAAAAGTGCAAGCGGGCCTTTCATTCACTCCTGTGAAGTTAGTGATATGTGCGTAGCTGCGCATTCATTCCTCTCTCTCTCCTGGGGTCTCCTCAGATGTGTGTATCTTTGTGTGACCTTTCTCAACTTATAAATTTTTCAGGAATGGAGAAGTCACTGACCAAGATTTCCATCCCACCCTGACCTCTAGCACAGATAAGGGAAGCAACGCTATCATGCTTGTCTTCAGAGAGCCCTCCACCCTCACCCACTCTTGGCCCTTCTTGCTGTTCCTTGGACACCACAGGGCCCCTTACTCTGGCACTGCCCCAGACAGTGCCCTTGATCCAGACCTTTCATCAACCCTCCATCAAAACATACTGACTTGTGCTACATCTCCTCTCAGATAACTTATTTGCATGTTACAGGGTCTCTTAAGCTTGTCCCAGCCCCTCACAGGTAATATGGCTTTGGGAGGATGGGGACAAAATGCATACACACACACACACACACACACACACACACACACACAGAGTACTGCATTAACTAATCTCCTGTGCTACAGACCTGTCTCCAAACACAGCAGTCACAGATCAGCCCAGTGTTCTGTCAGCTCAAGTTCATTTGCACCCCAAATCATATCATCTTACAAATAATGGTGTTCACTCCAGGAGTCCTGGGCTTTGGGAAGGGGCTTTACTGACCATCGCCCTGGATTCCAATGTCTTACGGGAGACTTGGACCTTCCCCAGCCCCTGGGCCCTGTCCAAGGTGCTGATGCTTTTCTTGTTTGCCACAGTCCCTTAGAGGGCACCAATGCCCCCTCAGGCAAGAGGGCCCATTCACAGGGAGCCCTCTCAGTCAGTGGATTAAGGTGGGAAAGACACAAACCACATTATGTTATGTAAACCTTAATATTTCCCTGTGAAGTGGAGGTAAGGATAAAGACTCAGCTGTTGTGAGAATCATATGTGATAACACATTGAATCACAGGGCAGACACTCCTTCCTCCTAGAAAATCACTGACCTGTATATCAACACCCTAAGAACCAATATCTTCACTCTCAATAGGAGCAGTGCCACCTCCTCTGTGAAACCTTTCCTGGCCCTGACCCCTCATCAGAAAACTAATCAATAGCTTCCCCTGGGATTCCCCCAGCATATGCACATGCACCCCTTCCAGAGCCAACTTACACACTGAATTCTGTTTATCAGAGTGCACATCTGCCTTCCTCCCTGGACTGCAAGATTCCTGTATGCCTGCTCCTCCAGATGCTTAAGGGATGCATGGACATACGAGTCCAGCCTCCCAGAATTTAGGGAAGAATTTCCCATCTAGCCCCATTCTCTCTCTGTCCTACTCCACCCACCCTGACCCTGACTGTGCCAGGCTGTCTGTGCTGGGCCCACTCATCCCCCACCCTTGAAGGCTCAGCCTACCCTCACTTGCTTGCACTAAATTTCTTCCATCATAAAATATAATTAATAACCTTCTCTTGGGGTGGCTTGGAGATGGAATTTTCTACTTTATGAATAGCATCCACCATATTGTGGTGTGACCCCACCCTTTTCCCTCCCTGCCATTTCCCCTCCATGCTGTCCCTCTTCCAATGTCCATACCCCTCACTCCTTTCCCAGTGAAGGCAGACACTCTGTCTTCACTCTGTGAGGCTAGGCTGGGTCCTCTTCCTAGAGGAATTCCTAGTCAGGCCTCTGCCACCATGCCCTTCTCTTCCCCCATGAATATGGCAGTCTTAGTCCCCTCCTGCTGCTATAATAAAATGCCTTAGACTGAGTCATTCATACACAACAGAAATGTATTGCTCACAGTTCTGGAGGCTGGGAGATACAAGATCAAGACACCAGTAGATTCAGTGTCTGGTAAGGGCCTGTTCCTCATAAATGGTACCTTCTTGCTATGTCTTTATGTGGCAGAAATGGCAAGGGAAAACGGGTGAACAAGCTTTGTCAGGCCTCCTTCATAAATGCGCTAATCCATTCATGAGGGAGGAACCCTCATGACCTAATCGTCTCTCAAAGACCTTGCCTATTAATAAATACCATCACACTGGGGCTTCAGTATCAACATATGACACTTATGGATTTGAGGGGGGCACACATATAAAAGAATATAGCAGGTGCCTAGTGTAGCACTCCCTTCTGTGCAGGAAGTAGCATGTCGGAAAGCCAGCTCCAGGGCAGTTTGAGCCTCCTCATCTCTGGGAGGCAGAGAAGCTGCAGTTGCCTAATGTCACCCCCACTTGCCTTCTCAGCAAGGTCCCATGTGGGCTGAGCAATGCCCTGCAGGCTTCCTGCTTACACCCCCACTACCACCTACATTGCCACCGCCTCTCTACCCAAGACAGCCCCAAACCAGCACACTCATAAGCCCTGATGGCCTCTGCTAGTCTCAAGCCTCCATCCCTTCCTCCCACTTTTCTTTCTCCTATCCCTCCCTCTCCCTGTCATCCAAATTCCTAGTCTTGCTCCTAACGCAGAAATGGAATTATCTACAAGGATTTGAAAGGACAAATGTGCAGGGAGCCAAATGGCACCATGCTCTCCTCTCCTTCCCTTTGATAAATTCCTTGCCTGATCCAGCAGTCTTTCATTTAGGTGGATTAAACTGTAACAGAGAGCTCTAGGAGAGGGGGATGATCTGCCTGGGGGCCAGCAAGCTCTGTGGGAATGAGTTAATCACTTCAAAGGGGGCTGCCCACCCCTAGGAGGCAGGATTCTAGTTTACGTCAGCCTCATGCCACCTCTGAAGCATGCCCAGCACTGTACAGCTTGCAACATCCTTTTCATAACCATTATCTCATTGCTCTTAAGAGGACACTACAGGCCAGGCATGGTGGCTCACGCCTGTAATCCTAGCACTTTGGGAGGCCAAGGCAGGTAGATCATCTGAGGTCGGAAGTTTGACACCAGTCTGACCAACATGGAGAAACCCCATATCTATCTCTACTAAAATATAAAATTAGCTGAGTGTGGGAGTGTGGTGGTGCATGCCTATAATCTCAGCTACTTGGGAGGCTGAAGCAGGAGAATCACTTGAACCTGGGAGGCAGAGGTTGCGATGAGCCGAGATCGCACCATTACACTCCAGCCTGAGCAACAAAAGCGAAACTCCATCTCAAAAAAAAAAAAAAAAAAAAACCCAAAGAGGACACTACAAAGTGTCTATCACTATCCCTATTTTATCAATTATAAAACAGAGGCTGAGGCGGCAGGTGACTTACCCAAAGTCACACAGCAGAGCCACAGCTTGATCCTGGGCATTCAGGGTGCTCTCTGTCACTCCCTGCCCCATCCAGGCTCACAGCTGCCCCATCACATGGGACACAAAATCCCCAGGAACTGGGAGGGTGGAAGGTCAGCCACACACCCATCCTCTGGCATGCATAACCAAGTTTGGACAGGTGATTCCATGAGACTTGAGAAAATAAGACATCCTTTCTGTAGAATTCACAGGCAGCAAAACCCTGGACTCCACAAAGAGAGTTTTTGCAGACTCCAGTGACAGGGTAAGGTCAGAGCTGACTGAAAGCACACAACCTGAATAGCGTATTGGGCCATGTTGGTTCAGAGGAGGGATTTTCAATGGGCCTAGCCTAGATCTTTTCCAATGAGACTTCTGCACAGAAAACCCAACTGATGGCTGCAGCGGACACGATGACAATGCTAGCTCTTGATTGCTTCCTCCTACCACCCTCTACACACATTCACCCTCTGTGCCCTAGCACTGGGGGTAAGGAGGGGCCAACAGGTCTGGCTGTGGATTTCCTACCCTGGTGCCCCAGGGATCAGGTCTGAGTGGTTCAGAAACATAAGACTCTCACTACAACACACTGTTGTCACCAGCAGTGTCCCTTCAGCCCCACCATGGCTGCTCTCTCCCCCAGATCCAGCTCAAGAGGAGCCAGGCCCCATCTGAATAGCACCCCTCCAACCTGCACAGTTGGTTTGTGCCTGAGAGACACAAAGTAAAATGACACTCCTGGGTCACTGTTCCAGAGAAAGGAGGAGCAGAAACATACACGGGCCCAGAGTTAGGTCTGACAGGAGCCTGGCAGCTTAAAATGAGAGTCCCATAAGGCTGAAACTGAAAGAAACCTGGAAAAGTATCCAGACTAACCCTCTCCTATTACAGACGTGGAAACAGGCTCAGAGTTGGGAGCAGCTTTCCCAGGGCCAAATGATAAAACAATTAAAGAACTGAGAACAGGACCCAGATGTCCCAATATCCAGGCCTGGACTCTTCCCATGACACCATCTGGTGACTTAGCCGTAGACCTAGGAGAAACTCGGGAAGACTGAGAAATCCTCATGGGGTAGCATTTGGTTGATATCTTTTTCTTACTCTTTACTATAGATAAGATACCTTCCAAAATTGCCAGGATACTTTGTACTTACATTTATCATTAATTATGAAGCATCCATTGTGAGCAGCTGCTATAGCAGATATTAGGGGAGATAGGAGACAAGAAAAAAAGGAATTGTCCATTCCTTGCAAAGCTGACACTCCAGATGCACATTTATACATCCCATAACTAGTAATTGATTCTCCCAGGTGGTAGGCCCAGCTTCTTGTACTGGGGATGTTGAGATGGTCAATATGGATGAGATCCCTGTCTTCTGGGAGCTTACATTCCAGCAGATAATCACAGCTTATTAAGCATTTACCATGTGCTGGAGACTCTGCTAAGGACTTTACCTGTGTTATACAATCTGCACTAGAAATCTGCGGATGCTCATTTTACAGATAAGAAAACTGAGATCCAGAAAAGTTAAGGAAGCCCAAGTATAGTCATTGCTTAGCCCAGCAGGTATTTGGACCCTGGCAGTTTGACTTCAAAGGCTGTGCTTCAACTGCCGTATTACTGCTTAGAGTAGAAAAGTTCCAAAAACAAGCATCCTCCAAACATGGCCACGCATATCCCTGGCTGAGTGCACGCTCATTAGTCCTCACAGCCCTGTTGAGCAGCTTTGGTCATCGCTGTAATTTATGGGCCTATCATATTCAAACTTGGATTCAACCCTCTGTGGCCCCACTACACTTTATACTGGTAATGATTTATTGTTTTAATTGAGACTTCACTTAGGTATAACTCACTGCCGCAAACACAAGAGGGTCCAAAGCCCCTGGAATCCAGAGCCGAGGTTGGCACAAGCCAGCAATCTCTCCCCTGGCTCCTCCAACTGCAACTGCAGCCACAGAGTGACAAAAAGCCACAAGCCATCCCACCAGGAAGGAGCTGTCCCTCCTAAAAGACAAATGGCCTTGTATTCCGTGGAGACAGCCCTGATGCTCAGTGGCCTTTGGGTTAATGAGTGAGAGAAGCTACCAGATAGGTCAGTGCTGTCAGGAGAGGGGCCGGGGGCGGCATGTGCACAGGCGGCCCAGGTCGGGAGAGGTGAGCCCTGTTGCCACGGGGGAACAAGCCTGTGACAGAAGCTTACCAGATCTAATGAGCAGCCCGGTTCTCCCATGTCAACCTGACATCTCTGTTTCCCCTGGCGGCAGCACCTGTCTGTCTGGCAGCCCAGGTCCTACCCCCCATCCCCCTTCCTGGCAGACAGTGCCAAACAGGCACCCGGTGACAGTGAAAAGAGAGCAAAAGAGAGTGTCTGAGGTTGGGCCAACCCCACCACCTCAGGAGGGGACCTCTGCACAGTTGCTTGGGCCCTGCCCATGGTGGAGGCCAGAGATAGGAAGCAAGTATCACTTTGGTTAGCCAACATGTGCCAAAGATCTATTGCATGTGGCCCCCCGGGCCAGGCTGTCCAGGGAATACGGAATGAACAAGACTCAACCCAGCCCTACAGGGGCTCCAGTCTGGTAAAAAGTCAAAACAGCCACATAGACAAGAATGTCAGGCAGATCATGAGAGCTAGAAATAATCTGCTATGGGAGTTCAGAGGGGAGAACTGTCACTCCTGGCCCAGAGGCTCTGGGAAGGCTTCATGGAAAAGGAAACTTTAAGATAAGCCTTGAATTATGGATAGAATTTTGACAGACAAGACTGAGGAAGTAGGCATCCCAAGCTGGGGAGCAGAGCAAAGGACGAGAGGTAGAAAAGCAGAGGGTGCCTGGGGTGGTGGAAATCCACCTGGCTGAACCACAGGATGCAGGAGATATGACTAGAAAGATAAGCTGAGACCCAGGGATGGAAGGTCCTGGTTGCCAGGAGAAGCAACTTGATATTTAGAAGATAATGGGGCTCTAGGGAAGGCATTTGATTTGGGAAATGACATGATCAAAACTGAGGAAATGGCCAGGAGAGTGCACAAGGTGTATGCAGAAAGAGACTGCTGGGCTTTACTACTCTCTAGACAGCAGTGCATGAAGCAGAAAGAAGAGCATATCAGTTGGGATTAGGCATAGTTGGATATAACAGAAACCCAAGATAGTGTCTCATGCCGAAAAGCAGTCTGGAGGAAGTCAGACCAGGACTGATATGACGGGTCCAGACTTAACGTGGACCCTGGTTCTGTCACTTTCTGTTCTACCATCCCAGTGTATGGCTTCTACTCCCAACGTCACTTCATGGACCAAGAAAGCTGCTGGAGCTCCTGCCATCATTTCTACATCTTAGGCAATGGGAGGAAGAAAGGGGGAGGAGGCAAATTCTCCCTCTGAGTCAGCTCTGTTTAAGGAACCCTTAAACACTTTCTCTTAGAATACTCCTTCTTACATCTCAGTGACCAGAATTCAGCCACATGGCCAGCACTGGCTGCAAGGGAGGGTGGAAAATGTAGTCCTTTGGATGGACCCGCCATGCCCTGAGTACATTCAGGATTTGTTACTAAGGAGAAAGGAGGGATGGATATTGGAGAGCAGCTAATAGTCTCTAGCACAGGGAAACAGAGATAATTCTGAGACGGACTGTAGGGGCCTGAGCCAGTAATGAGTCCAGGAGCAAAATTCAGGAAGTCCAAGGAGAGAAGAGGTTTAGCGGTAAAGATGATGATTCTGAGACCAGAGAAAAGACATCTGCTGCTGGGGACCGTGCTCCTCCATTTGGTGGAAGGAGTCTCCTCCTGTCGGCAGGAGTCTCCTCTTCCTGTTGGTAGGAGTCTTCTCCAACAGCCAGGAACTCCCACCTCAGCTCCAGAGAATGAGTGCAATGAGGGGATGGGAAAGAGGACTTGGAGACCAGAACCCCTTAGCCAGGGCTGAGAAGGGAGGAGCACAGGCTCTGCCCATCACATGTGTGCAGGAATGAAGGGTGGCACAGGCTGACACTGCACATCAGAGACACCCAGCAACAGGAAGAGACCAGGTGAATGGGACCCTGGGCCCAGAGTCACTGATGGGTGCACAGAAGGTCAGACCTCCCTACACTACCTCCAGGAAGTCTTCCCTGGAGAGCACTGCAGGGACTCCCATGGCTGAAAAGGTAGCAGGTGGGACAAATTCTCCATCCCAGGACACCAAGCAGGCCTTCCCAGCTTGGCTTCTGGTCTTGGCCATACTACACATGTCATCCCTGTAGGGAGAGCTAGAGACAGGGAAGGCAAGGCCTGAGTAGCTCTTCCCAATCTCCTCTCCCCACCCTCACCTCCAGCAAAGGATGAGAGGTCTAGGGGTTGAACATCTTTCTGGGTGACTGTGTTTTCCTTGCGTACAAATGAGTGTCATGAAGGTCACCCTTCTTCCATTTTCATTCTTTTTTTTTTTTTTGAGATGGAGTCTCACTCTTTCACCAGGCTAAAGTGCAATTATGTGATCTCAGCTCACTGCAACTTCCACCTCCCAGGTTTAAGAGATTCTCCTGCCTTAGCCTCCCCAGTAGCTGGGACTACAGATGCGTACCACCATACCTGGCTAATTTTTTGTATTTTTAGTAGAGACGGGGTTTCACTGTGTTAGCTAGGACGGTCTCAATCTTCCGACCTTGTGATGCACCCATCTCAGCCCCTCAAAGTGCTGGGATTACAGGTGTGAGCCACTGCCCTCAGCCCTTCAATTCTCATTCTTATTTATTCTTACTAAATGCTGAGTTGAGAAGGATTCTGAGAACTCCTCTTGGCTCTGTGGAAAAGAACGTTACACTCAATTTGCAATGTCTGCCATGGGAAAGCATGGAAGGACAGTGAAACAGACATCATCTAATTGCCTTCCCTGGTTTAGCAGATAATATGTACTCAACAAGTGTCTATTATATTCATGCACCAGCTCCAGGAGGCCATTCGAAGGAAGTGTTATCCTCTCTCTGTAACTCTCTCTCCTCATCCTGGAATAGAATGATGACATATTGCTCTGTCCCAAACCACACAGGCAAGTGCCTAGACAGCATAATCTCCAGAAGGAATTTCTGAACTCTAAGTATAGGATTCTCGGTAGGCAGCTCGCCTTTGCCTCTCTGAGCAGTTTCCTGCCTGCAACCAAGGGTCTGATCCCTTGGGCCAGATTTCCATGCCAAGCTGGCAGACAACTGAAAACAAGAGGGATTTCCACAGGGAGGGTAGTGATAGGCCTCTGTTCCCTGAACCTCTAGGTGCAGTCAGGCAAATCTTAGGGATTCACATGAAAACCCCATCTTGTGGGGTGCACCAACTCTTATGCCCAGGTCCAGCCCTGACAGAGCCATTGAAAGAGATGGCCAGTTTTCCCCCTCACCTCTCGTAACAGATACACAGACAGCCCCCTCAGCCCAAACAGCACTGTTCCCTCTGCTTCACGGAGCTTCTCTTCCCCACGCCGCCCCCGCCCAGAACACAGCCCCTCCACCGGAGCAGGCTGGCGCTCCTCCTTAACTCTCCTGAGCCCTGCCACGTTATCAAGCTAACGAGAACAGATCTGACAGAGCAGGATTACCCACTCGGAGGGAGCCGGAGTGATTGTGTTTACTCCCAAACCTGGCCCTATTTAGTGGTCTGTGTGCATCATTAATCTTCTTCCACAATCCGTTCCCCATCTGCTCCCACTTTTTAATGAACTGCCACTTGTCGCACTCAATAAAATCAGCACTTTGTGAGAATTTCAGCAACGATGGACAGACAGGGGAAGGCAAGAGGCAGCAGCGTAGGTGATAGGGGAGAACCAGAGGGAAACCTGGGGGTGCTGGGCGAGGAGCGGGATAGAGATATCCCCACGGGTTCAGGAACGGTGCTGGACCTGCACAGGCAAGTGAATTGCAGCATGCTGGGCACTCTGGGCAACCTTGCCCCCAAGCAAGGCATTAATAACCACATCAAACTAGGGTGCCAGCTATTCTTACACTGCACCATGTCAGGCTGGGTTTGATCCGAGCCTGCTTTACACGATTATTTTGCTGGTTGTGAATGGCGCAGGCGGCACAGGGATGGGGTTTTCCAGCCCTGGCTGCCAGCTCTAGGGATTCATCTGATACCAGTCTATTACCTCCTGATTACTTGACTTGGCAGCCAATCCACTCCAAGCTGCAAATCAACAGCAGGAAGGGTGCATGGAAAAACGGAGGCTTCACATAGCACTGCCCATCATTTGTCACCCCAATGTGTAATACTGCTTCATCTGGGGCTCTAACATGGTGGAGGGGTGAGGATGGGGGTCCTCACTGTATTTGGGAATCTCAGGGATGGGGTGTCACACAGGGATCATCTGGTTTGAGGCTCAGGGAGAATGCTGAGGGTTAAAGAGGTTAAAAGACTTTCCAAGGACACAGAGGCTCCCTTCCCGAGAAGTATCTGGGTAGGGCTAGAACCCACGCAGACCCTCTGGTCTCATGAGGAGTAGGGCTGGGGGTCAGGCTCTGCCTTCTTGGGGCCCCCTCCTCTCCAGATTGGAACCCCTGATGCCCTTCTCTGAAGGCTCTGTGCTGTCTAGTTCCTGGGCAGACGCAGACCAGGGTTGGGAGGTGCTGATGAGATCTGGACACCTCCTGTGCCCATGAAGACTGCGGTTTCCCACTCTCTCAGTCGGGGCTAAGGTACTTCTGCCTCAGCGTTTGGTCAGCCAGTCAGGGTTCCATGTCTGAACAACTGTCATACGGCAAGGTGTGGACAAACAGGTCAGACCCACACCCTGTCCTTATCAAACAGTTCAAGGTGTCTCCCTTCCCAGGACTTGAGTATCCCATCAGAATTCTCGCCAGCCTCTCCCTGACCAACAAGATCGTGCTCCTCAGGGCCCTCAACACTGCAGGTTCCACTGGGCAGCGTCTTGCGGTGACCTCGTCATAGCAGTGTCCCCACACTGAAAACACTGCCTAGTGGGCACTCAATAAACATTGATCAAACAAGCCTATCAGTGAGTAGATAAATGAAATGAATGTCCAGAACCACCCTGTTGTGTGTGTCACCTGCCTTTGGGGTCTTGGAGCCTCCTTCCTGCCCTCTCACCTCCTGGGCATCACTAAGGCTGCCTCCGTGACCCTGTCCAAACTGAGTATAAAGCAGGAGTGGAGGTGGGGTCAAGTAGGTCCAGCCCTGAAGCTGCACCTGTCTCCTCAGCTCCCCCACCCTCCTCAAAACCACTTTCTCCCATGCCTCACCCCCCAGTGTAGACAAGCAGGGGGTGTCCAGAGTCCCCCTCACTCAGGGATGAGTGACCTGACATGTGAAGGGGAGGATGGCTCATGCTCACAGCATTTGTGCTGGTCCTCAGAGATGCCCTAGCCTGGCAGCAGTACACAGCCCCCTTCCTGCTCCAGCCACCCCCACTCTTCCACTTGTGGCACTCTGGATTCCGTGTGTGTCCACACCAAGATTTTGCCCACACCTGTGAAAGGAGATCCCACTTGAGGCAAAGGTGCCCTTGAAAATCACAATGAGCAGGGATGGAGCACAGAGTCAGAGGCCAACTTCCCGTCTGCAGAAAGGGAGTGAAGGTCAGGGGCCAGTGGCTCCCTCCCCATGCCCAGCCTTGTGGTTATCGCAGAAGCAAGAGAAAGACAAAAGACTGCAGGCAAGAATGTGAAAGCAAGGACATGAGGATGGGTAGAAATGGCTGCAATAGGAACCAACGTCATCTTGGGAAGAAGACCTCGGCTCACCCTATCATCACCATGGGGCAGAAAGCAGCAGCTCAAGCCCCCCGGTAGGCCAAGTCAGCAGAGTAACAGCCAGGAGGCACTGGAGCCCATGTAGGACAGGCAGTTGACAATGGGTACAGCAGACAAGTCAGAACTTGAGTGGCCCCCTCCAACCCAATACACACACACACACACACACACACCATAAAGACTAGCATTAAAACTGAAGGCAATGCCCCTGGGGGCTAGGGTCACCTAGCAGGGAGAAGGGGATGACAGTGGTTCATGGTCAATGACTGGGCATTACACAGTTCTGCACACTGAGGTGTATTTAACCACTCCACCCCACCCTATATACCCTAAAGTCACCTGGAGAGCCACAAGCCACAGCCCAGAGTCCATTTAATGCACCTTAGTATCTGTAATAGCCAACTGGCAGATGCCTCTGGGAAACATGCATGCACAGGGGAAATAATGAACTATCTAAGGAGGGTAATCATTACTTTAAAAAAAAAGCCTAAGAAACTATAGCAAAAAAAACAGGAAGTAAAAAAACTAAACAGAACAAAAATTTAGAATAACTTTATAATAGTTATTATCAGAGATAAGGGAGGATATTCATGGCCTACGGTGGGAATATGCAGCTATGAAGAAGCAGCAGTTGGAAATTCCAGTGTGGAAAACATCACTGTTGAAATAAAGAATTCTGCAGATGGGTTAGATAACAGAATAGACACAGCTAAAGAGCAAACGGGTAAAGTGGAAGATGAGGTTGATGCTAAACAGTATTTAAGGGGATAAAGAGTTGTAAAACAGAGTTAAGAGATAGGATGCATAGAAGTAAAAATATCAATATGTGTTTTATAAGAGTCCTAGAAGGAGAAAAAAATGAACAAAGGGAAGGAAATATTTTAAGGAATAATGAGTGACGGCATCTCAGTGGTGGGCAGTGCATCCTTGAAAGAAAGTTGAAAGGCCTCAGATTGAAAATGTTCAAATGTACCAAACAAGATGAGTATGTTTTTAAACTAAATATATTATAAAATAACTTAAGATCAAAAGCAAACAGTAATAGTTTTTAAACTTCCAAAAGAAATAGCAGATTCACCAAGCACAGTGGCTCATAATCTCAGCACTTTGGAAAGCTAAGGCAGGAGGATCACTTGAGCCCAGGAGTTCAAGATGACCCTGGGCAACATAGTGAGACTCTGTCCATCCCCCAACCCCCAAAAAAGCAGATAAACTACATATGAACAAGAGGCAAATCTACATCAGACTTCTCAACAGTGATTCTGAATACTAAAAAAAAGGGAGACAGAGTAATATTTTCAATGTTGCAAGGAAAAAAACTTTAAACCTAGGATTTTTAAATCCAAGTAACTCATACATAAAAAATAAGACCAAAATAACGGATAGCATTGGCAGATGAGATCTCAAAATATTGTCTTTGAAAAAGTCTTGTAGGAAGTACTCTGGCAAGAAGATAAATTAAGGATTGTGCTGGGAAATACATAGGTAAACCAGAAAAACGTAAGCATCAAAAACAGAAGTGAACCCACAACAATCTAGAAATAAGATTTTAAACAATCTAACATGATGGGACAAGGTGAGAGTCATCATGAAGGTGACAGGTCCCTGCCTTATTCAGGGGGAGAGAGTTACTTCAGAACTTAATAAGAAAAATAAATATAATTAGAGGTCTTCACAGGGCAGCCACCAGAAAAATTACAAATGGAATGAATTAGTTTTGACCAGTCAGCTTTTGTGAAGTCATGCTACAGTAACAAGCTGCCCCATCTCAGTGACTTGCAAAGACAAAGGTTTATTCTCATTCAGATGTTGGCTGTGGCCCAGCCACTGCCGGCATTTCCCATGTATCTTCTCATTCTAGGACCTGATTAAAGGAACAAGCCTTATCTCAGCCTGATGGCAGAGGGACAAGCACAATGCAGGAGCCACATGATGGTACTTAAGGCTACTCAGACATCATGGACAGATCTTTTTGATGCATATTCCACTTGCCAAGCAAATCCTAGGCCACGCACAACATTACTGGAGTAGGAAAGTATCATGAACCCACAGGGAAGTGCTGCAGGTCATAGGAAAATAGGCAGGATTGTGTCACCCTCCTGTGGGTAGGATGGAACATCCTGGAAACCAGAAAAAGGAAACAGACTCTAATTAATGAAAGCCATAAAAGAGAATGAGTAAAAAATTATGAGACATGAAATAAGATGACTGAAAGGAGTACTAAAATAAATCAAAATTATAACAAAGATGAGAAAGCATATGTATATTTAATTATCTTAGAAAGCAAAACCCAGTAATATATTTTCTGTAAGAGTCATGTTTAAAACAAAATCTAGACTTCAGTCTGGAGAAGATGATGTAGAACCGTTTTCTTGCTCCTCCCCACCAAATGGAACCATAAACCTTGGAAATGATGCCAGAAGCAACAAAAAGAGAACTCTGAAAGGGGGTGAGAAGGCAACTTGGTCTATGACCTAGGACTGAAGATCACAAGCAGCAGGGTACCTCATGCTCCCCCATCTAAGAGCAGGTTACCAGACCCACCATTTCGCAAACCCCAACCTAGCAAAAAAGGGAAGTAGGCTCATTCCTCCCCAGCATCAAACAGAATTCCTCTGACAACCGCAGGCAAGCTCAGCACCAATTTGTGATTGATGGGTGGCACAGACATGCCCGGGAAAGCACTCTCCTTCCCTCCTAGGCCAGAGGCTCCCCTTCTCCATGGAGCCTTCCTGTGACTCAGTCCTGTAAAACTCCTTCCACTTCTCAGGCAGCAGGAGCAGGGACCAGCAAAATCCCCAGCAGCACCAGATAAACCAAATGGACCAAAACAACACCAGGAAGCACTGAAAATCTACCTGTCATTGGAAAGAATCACCCACAGATAGAGGCCAAGACCTGTGTGAGAAACCTAAACAGGGTGATCACCTACTAACATAAAAAAGTTTAAATAAGACCCTGAGTCTCCTACCAGTTCCAGGTTACAATTATTAGAAAATAACCCTTCATTTCATATCAAGAAAAATTATTACTCAGATGACAAAAGGGAATGCACAATACCAACCCTGAGATGAATCAGATGTTGGGAATACCTGACAAAACAATTTTTGTAAAATGCATCAACAATCCATTACAATTTTTTCTGTTTTTTTTTTTTTTTTGAATTGGAGACGGAGTCTTACTCTGTCGCCCAGGCTGAAATGCAATAGCTCAATTTCAGCTCACTACAACCTCTGCCTCATGGGTTCAAGTGATTCTCCTGCCTCAGTCTCCTGAGTAGCTAGGATTACAGGTATACACCACCACACACTGGCTAATTTTTGTATTTTAAGTAGAGACAGGGTTTCATCATGTCAGTCAGGCTGGGTCTCGACCTCCTGACCTCAGGTGATCTGCTTGCTTCAGTCTCCCAAAGTGCTGGGATTACAGGTGTGAGCCACTGTGCCTAGCCTCAAATTTTCTTGAAACAAATGAAAAAATAGACTCTCAGCAAAGATTGAAGTTTTACAACAAATATATTTATAAATAGATAGGGATATGTGTATATATATATATATATATATATATATATATATATATTAAAAGAACCAATGGACATTAGAGAACTTAAAAATATAATAATACAGACTACAACAGTGAGGATTTAAAAAATATAAGAATAGGATTTTTAAAAACTTACCAAATGAGCTCAACAATAGAGTGGGGACAATAGAAGGTAAAATCAGTGGGTGTGAGGACAGATAAGTAAATTTCACCCACCCAATCTGAGTGACACAGAGAAAATAGACTGGGAAAAAAAATGAATACAACCTCAGGAATTTGGGAGACAATAGCAAAAGGTCTAATATTTACATCAGCAGAATTGCAGAATAGGAGGAGGCAGAGAGTGAAGCTGAAAAGGCAATCAAAGAAATAACACTAAAAACTCTACAAATGTGGTCAAAGACACAAACCTTCAGATTCAAGAATCCAAGCAAGCCCCAAACAGGATAAACACAAAGAAATTCATGTCAAGAAACATCATAATTAAACTTATGAAAATCAAAGACAAAGAAAAAAATCTTGAAAGCAGCCAGAGAAACAATGCATTACCAATAAGAGAAAACCAATTCAAATTACAGTGGATTTTTTGTGTAAAACTGTGGATATTAGAAGAATGTGGCGCAACATTTTTGAAGGGCTGAAAGAAATGAACTATCAACTGCAAATTCTATATCCAGTGAAAGTTCCCTTCAGAATTGAAGGTGAAATGAAGACATTCTCAGACAAAGGAAAACTAAAAGAATTTGTTGCTACCAGACCCCAGACCTACACTTAGATATTGACTGAAGAAGGTCTTTCAGTGGAAAGGAAATGATAAAAGAATCTTGGAGCATCAGGAAGGAAAAGCAATCAAAAGGACAGAAATATTATTACATACAAAAGACTATCCTTTTCTTCACGGGCTTTACATCATATTTGATGATTGAAACAAAAAAATAATAATATCATCTGATATTCAAACACCCAAAATTTAGAAAATTTACTCAAACATTTAAGGAATAATTAACACTTCTTTTACGCAATCTCTTTCAAAAACAGAAGAGAAGGAAAAATTTCTTAACTCATTTTTATGAGGCTAGTATTATCCTATAACATAACTAAATAAAGATGGTACAAAAAAAGAAAACTTCAGACCAGTATCTCTCATGAACTTAGTTGAAAACATTCTCAATAAAATAGCAAACTGAATTTAGCAATGTATATAAAGAATTATATATCATGACTTAATAGGATTTATTCCAGCTATATGAGGCTGGTCTAGCATTCAAAAATCAACCAGTGTAGTTCACCATATTAATAAGCTAAAGGAAAAAAGCATTTGATCATATCAATTGATGCTGAAAAAGCATTTGACAAAATCCAATACCCGTTTAATATAAAAACGCTCAGCAAGTTAGAAATACAGGGCAATTACTCAACTTGATAACAAGCATCTACAAAACACCTACAGCTGACACCATCCTTAATGGGGAATGACTGAATGCTTTTCCCCTAAGAGCAAAACAAGACAAAGATGTCCACTATCATCATGCTTACTCAACATAATACTGGAAATTCTCACCATTGCAATTAGGCAAGAGAAAAAAAAAATGGCATTCAGATTTAAATGGAAGAAATAAAACTTCCATCTCTATTTACAGAAGACATGATTGTTTATGTAGAAAATCCCAAGGAATCTGCAGAAGAAAAATTTCTACAACTAATAAGTGAGTTCAGCAAAACTAATAAAAGACAAAACACACAGTCAGGCGCGGTGGCTGACGCCTGTAATCCTAGCACTTTGGGAGGCCGAGGCAGGTGGATCACCTGACATCAAGAGTTCAAGACCAGACTGGCAAACATGGTGAAACCCCATCTCTACTAAAAATACAAAAATTAGCAGGGCATGGTGGCAAGTGCCTATAATCCCAGCTATTGGGGAGGCTGAGGCAGGACAATCCCTTGAACCCAGGAGGAGGAGGTTGTGGTGAGCCGGGAACACACCATTGCACTCCAGCCTCAGTAACAAGAGCAAAACTCCATCTCCAAAAAAAAAAAAAAAAAAGACAAAACTCACAAAATCATTCATATTTTTATATTTTAACAATAAATTTGCAGAAATAAATTAAAAGCATAATACCATTTATAATCACTCCAAAGAAAATAAGATAATTATGTGTACGTTTATGTATAGAACCTGTATGCTGAAAATCACAAAACGCTCATGAAATAAATCAAAGATGGCCTAAATAACTAGAGGAACATACTGTGTTCATGGGTTGGGAAATGCAACATAGTAAATATGTCAATTCTTCCAAATTGATCTATAAGCTTAATGCAGTTCCTATCAAAATCCCATCAAGGTTTTTCTAAATGAAGATGTATTAATTAGAATTCTCCAGAGCAGCAGAGCAAATATAATCTCTAGTTATAATAAATCAGATATTTATCATAAAGAATTGGCTCACATGATTACGGAGGCTGGGAAGTACCAAGATCTGCAGTCAGCAAGCTGGAGACCCAGGAGAGCCGACAGTGTTGTTCCACTCCTAGTCCAAAGACCTGAGGATGAGAGCCAGTGCTGTAAGTTCCAGTTTGAATCTAAAGGCCTGAGAATCAGGAAAGCTGATAATGTAAGTTCCAATCTGAATCCGAGTCTGAATCTGAAGGTAGGGGAAGACTGAAGTCCCAGCTTGAAGACAGTCAGGCAAAGAGAACAAATTCTCCCTCATTAAGCTTTTTGTTCTATTCAGGCCCTTGGCGGATTAGATGATGTCCACCCTTACTGGTGAAGACAATCAGCCTACTGACTCAGAAGTCAATTTCATCCAGAAAAACCCTCACAGACATACCCAGAATTATTTTTAACCAAATATGTAGGCACCCCATGGCCCAGTCAATTTGACAAATAGAATTAACCATCACAATAGACAAGGTATATTCTAAAAATTATACAGAAAGGTACAGGCCATTCAATAGCTAAAACAATTATGGCAAAGAAGAATAAAGTAGGAGAAATCACTATCTGATATTAAGGCTTTGTATACAAGTATAGCCATAGTAATCAAGACAGTGTAGTATTGGCAGAGGGATAAAGGCATAAATCAATGGAAAGGAACAAAAATCCCAGAAATAGACATACATAAATATGCTTAACTGATTTTTGACAAAGGTGAAAAGCAATTCAATGGAGGAGGAACAGCCATCTCAACAAATAATGCTGGAGCAGTTGAACATCTACAAACCAAAAATGAACCTTGACCCTACAAAAATTAACTCAATAGGCCAGGTGCAGTGGCTCACACTCGTAATCCCAACACTTTGGGATACCAAGGCAGATGGATCACTTGAGGTCAGGAGTTCAAGACCAGCCTGGCCAACATGCTGAAACCCCATCTCTCATAAAAATACAAAAATTAACCACGTGTGGTGGCACATACCCATCAGCTACTCAGGAGGCAGGAGAATCACTTGAATCTGGGAGGCAGAGGTTGCAGTGTGCCGAGATTGTGCCACTGCACTCCAGCCTAGGTGACAGAGCAAGACTCCATCAAAAAAAAAAAAAAAAAAATTAAAACAGATCAAGGATGTAAGTGTAAAACTAAAACTTTCAGGAAAAATAAAAGGAGAAAATCTTCTAATTCTAGGACTGGGTAAAGATTTCTCAGATTTGACATATAAAACACAATCCCTAAAAGGAAAATATCATAAATTGTACTTCATAAAAACTAAAAACTTTTGCTGTGTGAAAACTTATGTGAAGAGCATGAAAAGATAAGCTACAGATCAGGAGGATTATTTGCAAACCACAATCCAACAAAGGACTAGTATCTAGAATGTATAAAGAACTCTCAAAATATTAAAAAAAAAAAAAAAAAAAAGTAAAGAAAATGAGCAAACAACATGCACAAGCATTTCACCAAAGAGGACAAGCAGATGATAAATAAGCCCATGAAGGATGTTCCACATCATTAGATACCAGGGAAATGCCAATTTAAACCACAATGGCGTATCACCATATACCTCTCTTAATGATTAAAAATAGAAAACAAAGACAACATCAAATGCTAATGAGGATGTGGAGAACTGGGTTACTCATACATTGCTAGTGGGAATGTAAAATAGTACAGCCACTTTATAAAACAGTTTCTGATAAAACTAAATGTGTAATTACTATACAACCTAGCAATTATACTCCTAGGGTATAATCCCAGAGACATGAAAATTTCTGTTCACAAAAAGAGCTTGTACACGAATGTTCACAAAAGCATTATTCATAGTAGTCAAAACCTGGAATCAACCCAGCTGTCCTTCAACAGGTGAATGGTTAAACTACAGTACATTCATACCATGAAGCACTACTCACCAATAAGAAAGCATTAATGATTGATGTACACAACAACTTGAATAAGTCTCCAAGGAGTTATGCTGAGTGAAAAAGTCAGTCTCAAAACATTACACACTATCCGATTCCATTTTTGTAACATTTTTTAAATGACAGACTAGTGGATGCCTGGGGTTAGGGATGGGAGGGGAGGGAGGATGAAAGAGGGTATGGCTACAGGAGAGGAACAGGATCCTTGTGGTAATGGAAATATTCAAAGTCTTGACTGGTGTGGGATACACAAACTTATACATGTGACAAAACCATACAGAACTAATTGTATTAGGAGGCCTAGGTGGGCAGATCATTTGAGGTCAGGAGTTCGAGACCAACATGGTAAAACCCTGTCTCTACTAAAAATACGAAAATTAGCCAGGCATGGTGGCAGGCGCCTGTAATTCCAGCTTCATGGGAGGCTGAGGCACAAGAATCCCTTGAACCCAGGAGGTGGGGGTTGCAGTGATCCAAGATCACAACACTGCACTCCAGCCTGGGCAACAGAGTGAGACTCTGTCTCAAAAAAACAAACACATAACAACAACAAAAAAAAAACATGAATGTGCACACACATGCACACACGCACGCATACACACACACACACATTACTGAATACAAGAGTGAGTAAATGAAGTGTTCTTAATGTCACTATTTTCGTTGTGACATTATACTACGTTTTGTTGTACAGTAGCTGCTACTGAGGAATCTGACACATACAAAGTGTACATTACACATGGTTAAAGTGTACATTGGATCTCTTCATATTATTTCTTACAGTGCATGTGAATCTACAATTACATTAATAAAAATCTCAATAAAAAAACAAATCTACAGGAAAGTTGAAAAATAAAGGGATGATATGGCAGAGATGGAAAATTGTCAACTATTAATATATCTATTCTTCCCTTCTTGCACAGAACACAATTTTTAATTGGGCACATGGCTTCCTGTAATAAGCACTACATTTCCCATCCTCCTTTGCAGCTAGGAGTGGCCTATGACTAAGTTCTAAGCAATGGATGTGGTAACGACTTGATTACTTCTAGGGAGTGTTCTTAAAGAAAGGGGGCACGCCCTCCTACCTCTCCTTCTTCCCTCCATCTCCGTAAATCATAAGGACCAGAGACATAACCTAGAGATTGTGGAAGGATAAGGTGGAAGGACCCTGGGCCCCTAAGGACTTTATGGGGCCACCATTACAGCTCTTGCCTGCCTGTATTTCATTAAGAAATAAACTTCTATCAATCATGTTAAAGCTGCATGAATCCTAGCTTTCTTCTGGATTTCTATGAAATAACTTTCATCTTATTTGGGAAATCGGTATTTGGGTTTTATTTGACTGAAGTTGAATCCAAACTTCATTAGCACAAAAATAAAAAAATATTCCTTGCAAAAATTAAACTACAATTTTGTTATCAAGCCAGGTAGAATTCCAGGCCAAGAAGAAAACTACAAGGGACAAAGAAGGATGTCATAAACTGTAAAAGAACTGTAGATCAGGCAGATATAAGGATCATGAATATTTATGTGTTTAATAATATAGCTTCAAAGACTATAAAGCAACAGCTGACAGTATTATGGGGGGAAAGATATACATAAAAAACCATAGCTAAGGAATTTAGCATACCCCTCCCAAAGACTAACAGATCAAGGTGTCAAAAATGAGCTAAAACAGAAGATTTAAGCAAAACTATTAATAACTTTAACTGAAATGTAATAAAGGACTACACTTAAGACATGAGGAATATATGTTATTTTCTAACTCACCTGAAACATTCAAAAAATTCTCCATGAACTAGGTTACAAACAATGATTATTCAGCCATTTTCAAATGCTGTAATAAAAATGGGAATCAATAACTAAAAGACAGGTTTTTATTAATACCGGAGGTAGAAAAACCAAAAAACCAAGCTACTTAATAACACTTGTGTTAAAGAGGAAATCATAGGGGAAATTACAAAATACTTAGAACTGAATGACAGTAAAAACACCACATGTCGAAATTTGTGGGATACAGCTAAAGCAAGACTCAAGGAAAATTAATGGCTTTAACTATAGTTATATATTTTTTATAAAAAAACAACAAAGGTGGGGGGATGGGGGAAGGCAGCTAAGAATTTGACTTAGGAATTTGGAAAAAAGATGACAGAAAAGGAGGAGTAGAAATCAGTAAAATCAATAATAAAAGTACATTAAATTAAAATCACCTTTTTGCAACTCCTAATAAATTGATCTAGATGTTGATCATCAATGCCTACTAAAATCATTAAAGGAGAGCCAATCAGACATTGTCATTATACTCCTCTTGAAGGACAAATATAACCCACTTGTAAAATAGTCATGTCAAAAGTATATATCTATATCTCTATCAATCTAGACAGACAGGTATGTATACAGATTTAGATCCTAAATTTGGTCAAGCCAGTTGTGAATTTGCACAAAATTCAATGAAATTTTACTCATCTCTAAGTTCAGTGAAAGTTCATCAAAATTCTGGCTGACATTTTTTAGAAAGCTGACAAATTGATTCCAAAATTAATATATAGAAAAATGAAGTTTCAAAGTTCACAAAAAGCTAAAGCAATTTTTTAAATAGAACAAACTATGGTGATTTGCTATATCAGGTATTAAGACATACTACATAACTATATGATTTTATAAAGTTTGGTATTAAGAACAGACATAGAAATCCAGTGGAAAATAACTTACAATATATAAATAGACCTGTGTATATGTAGGGATTTGACATATGATCAAGATGTCACAAATTAGTGGAGGAAGGATAATTTATTTTGTTAAGAGTTCACCAAAAAAAAAAAAAGTATTAAATCTCCACCTCATACCATATACAAAAGTGAATTCCGGGTAGATTAAAGACCTAAAACTGAAAAGTAAAATGCTAGACCTAATTGAATGAAAATGAATAACGCTCTCCTCATGCTCTTGGGCAGGGATGGACTTCACAAACAAAACAAAAATAGCAAAAACCATAAACAAAAATTGATTAATTTGACTATATAAAAAGATTTCTATTAATTGAAAGGATGCTATATTGGGTTTCTAGGGCTTTTGTAACAAAGCACCACAAACTGGTGGCTTAAAAGAGCAGAAACTTATTGTCTCACAGTTCTGAAGGCTACAAGTCTGAAACCCAGATGCCAGCAGGGCCAGGCTGTCTCAGAAACCTATAAGGAAGAACCTTTCCTCACCTCTTCTAGCCTCTGGTGTTTGCCACCAACCACTAGGCTGTAAGAGGAACCTTTCCTCGCCTCTTCCAGCCTCTGGCATCTGCTGCTGACCCTTGGCTTTGCTTGGTCTGTAGCTTCATCGCTCCCATCTCTGCCTCGGTCACCTTATGGCCCTCTTCTCCCTGTGCTTCTGCTCCTCTTTAAGGACATCAGTCATATTGGATTAGGGCTCACCTTAAAGACCACATTTTAACTTGATTACATCTACAAAGACCATCTACATTTC
Organism: Cacajao melanocephalus; assembly: GCA_963573385.1. Taxonomy (NCBI): domain Eukaryota; kingdom Metazoa; phylum Chordata; class Mammalia; order Primates; family Pitheciidae; genus Cacajao; species Cacajao melanocephalus. The sequence continues at coordinate 104,351 of CAUYLG010058607.1, forward strand.
CAAATAAAGTCACATTCAAAGGTACCAGGGGTTAGGACTTCAAAATACCCTTTGAGGGGACACCATTCAACCTCTAACAGGCAGCATAACTTCAATTTCTGCCTGCATCTTTACACGGCCTTCTTTTCTGTGTTCTCTTTCTGTCCTCTTCTCTTCCTATAAAAACACCAGGATTGGATTTAGGGTGAAACTGATTTCATTTTGCGATCCATATGTGTAACAGTCTGTTTTCACACTGCTGATAAAGACATACCCGAGACTGGGTAATTTATAAAGAAAAATAGATTTAATGGACTCACAGTTCTATGTGGCTGCAGAAGCCTCACAATCATGGCTGAAGGGTAAAAGTCATGTCTTACATGGTGGTAGGCAAGAGAGAAACGAGAAATAACTGAAAGGGGTTTCCCCTTATAAAACCATCAAATTTCATGACACTTATTCATTGCCACGAGAACAGTATAGGGGAAACTGCCCCCATGATTCAATTATCTCCCACCAGGTCCCTCTCACAACATGTGGGAATTATGGGAGCTATAATTCAAGATGGGATTTGGGTGGGGACACAGCCAAACCATATCACCATGTTACGGATATGGTTTGGTCTGTTTTGCATTGCTATAAATACCAACAGTGGGTAACTTAAAAGGAAAAGAGGTTTATTTGGCTCATCATTCTGCAGGCTGTATAAGTGTGCCACCAGCATCTGCTCAGCTTCTGGTGAGGCCTCAGGGAGCTTATAATCAAGGCAGAAGGTGAAGGGGGAGCAGGTGTGTCAGCTGTCCAGAGCCAGAGCAAGAAGACACCAGGCTCTTTTAAACAACCAGCTCTCACATGAACTAAGAGCAAGAACTCACTCATTACCTCAGGAAGGGCACTGAGCCATTTGTGAGGGATCAGCCCCTATGACCCAAACACCTCTCACCAGGACCCACCTCCAAAATTAGGGATCACATTTCAACATGAGATTTAGAGGAGGGAAAACATCCAAACTATATCAGGATCCTTAACTAATCACATCTGCAAAAATCATATTTCCAAATAAGACCACATTCTGTGGTTCCAAGTAAACATGATTTATTGGGGGACAGCACTCAACCCACTGCAGTCAGCCCTCTGGCCCCTCAAAATTTACATCCTTTCCATGTACAAAATACATTCACCTCATCCCAGCATTCATGAAAGTCTTAACCCAATCCAGAAACAATTCCAAGTCTAAAATGGCATTTAAATGTTATCAACTGAACGAGTCTTAAATCTCATAACCCACATTTTCTAAATCAGGGTGAGACTCTGAATATGATCCATCCCAGGGAAAAGTTCCCTTCCATCTGTGGACCTGTGAAACTAGAATATAAGTTAACTGCTTCCAAAGTACAATGGCAGACAGGCATGGCATGGATATTCCCATCCCAAAAGGGAGGAGTTGAAAGAAAAGGGTCATCATTCCCAGTCAAATCCAAAACCCAGCAGCAAAAAATGTCATTAGGTTTCAAGATCTGAGAATAATTCTGTACATGCTCTGGACCTGCAGTGACAGCTCCTGCCTCTGTGCCTGACTCTCTGGCCTCTACTTCTACATCTGTGGGTCTGTCCTTTTCAGTCATTCATCTTTTTCCTTTAACAGTAGCACATATTTACAGCTGAGCAGCTCTATCAACTGACTATAGAATCCCAGAAGTCTAACAGCTCTTCTTCATTTCGTGGTCTCTGTCAGTCCAGGCTGGCCATGTTCCTATTGGTATAATATTCTCAAAAATTCTGTGGGTCTCCTATGTATGCCAGGGGTATACACATCATTAGACAGAAGGATTCTCCACAGATACTTCCTGATTAACCCCACCTCTATGGCTTCTGCTGAGATGGCTGATTGGAATCATGAGACACACACCTAATCTCTTTGCAAAATGTTGTCTAGCCACAGGTTTGGAGCTCTCTCCGCAATGTGCTTTCTCAACAGAGAAACCAAGAACCTCCCAAATCATCAAGTACTGGTCCCTTTATGCTTAACAATTCCTTCCTAAATTTATCTCTTTCCTCTTGCACTTCACTATAATCAATAAGGAAAAACCAGGCTGCACCCTCCACATTTTGCTTTGAAATCTCCTCAGCTAAATATCCAAGCTAAGTTCTGCTTTTCACCCAACAGCAGAACATAAATCAGCCAAGTTCTCTGACACCTTATAAGAAGAATCACCTTTGCTTTAGTTTCCAATAACATGTTCCTCATTTCCTTCTACCATCTCAACAGAAGTACCTTTAATGTTCCTATTTCTAGCAACACTCTTTCTATATATATGATGTATATATATTCTCTAAGATGATAGAAGCTTTCTCAACCATTCTCATTACTTCCATCTGAGCCTTCACTAGAATTGCTTTTAACATCCATATTTCTTAGCAACAGGCTCTTCCTCAATGCTCTCTAGGCTTTTTCTATCATGAAATTCAAAAGTCTTCCAGCCTCTGCCTATCACCCAATTCCAAAGCCACTTCCACAATTTTCAGTATGTGTTACAGCAGCACCCATTTTCCAGTAACATAGACTGTATTCACATCCTAGGGCTGCTATACCAAAGTACCACAAACTGGGTGGCTTAGAACAACAGAAATGTATCCTCTTACAGTTCTAGAGGCTAGAATTCTGAAATCGAGGTGTTGGCAGGGCCATGCTCCCCCTGAAGCCTCTAGGAAGGAATCCTTCCTTTCCTCTTTCAGCTTCTGAGGGCTCCAGGCATTCCCTGGCTCACGGCATCATAACTTCAATCTCCGCCTCTGCCTTCACACGGCCTTCTTGTGTGTGTGTCTGTTTTCTCTCCTCCTTTTATATGGACACCAGTCATGGGATTTAGGGCCCACCCTACATCTAGGAGGACATCATCTTGACATCCTTAACTAGTTACATTTGCAAGGACCCTATTTACAAATAAGGTCACATTCCGAGGTTCCAGGTGGACATGAATTCTTGGGAGACACTATTTAACCTACTACAGATACTATGGACAAAATTTGCAAACAAGTGACAACTTACAGAAAATATTTCAAGGTCTGAAATCATTAAGGATTACAATGTATAACATGCAAGAAACCCAAACCAACATGATGAGAAATCCTACAGAAAAGCAGGCAAAAGAGATGAATACACAATCCACAGAAAGAGACACCCAAATGAATAAAACTTTTATAAAGAGCTATTTGGCCTCACTTAATCATAAATCAGGATTAAAACAAGTAAATCCTACTTTCTGCCCATAACATTAGCATGAAACATTAAGTTAGATAACATATGTGTTGAGAAGAATGTGTAGAAATAGAAACCCTACGTAAGCTACACCGACTTCTCCTCTTGCTCAGAGTAAATTCAAAGTCTATACTCTAACCCAGAAGAGTCTGCAATTACTGGTCCCACCACAGCTCCAATCTCATCTCCACCCACCCTCTGCTTCCCTCTCTCTGCTGCAGCCCACCAGTCTCTGCACTGTTCCTCTAACATGCAAGCATGCTTTAACTCCTGGGCTTTGGCACCTACAGTTTCCTCTGCCTGGAATGCACACTCCTTTCGTCTGAATGGCTTGCTCTCTAATTTCATTGAGTTCTCTGCTCAAATGTCACCTATTTAAGGAGTCTTCATCAATCACTCTAGTAACATAGGACAGAACCCTCTCCCTTTCCTGATTTTTCTCCAGCATGGTTCCAATTCTCCAGAACATTTTAGATTTTGCTTGTCTGTTTCCCGTCTATCTTCCTCTACTAGAATGTACACTCAGTTCTGCTCACTGCAGCATCCTCCAAGCCTAGAACAGTTCCTTTAAAAAGGTGACATTTGAACAAAGAGAGCCTAATGAAATACGGTGCTCAATAAATGTGCTGAATGAATAATGAAGTGCGACTGTTTATTGATTACCATACATTGAGTGCTTTAGTTGTACTATCTCATTTAATTCTTACAACCATATGAGTTAGTCATTATTAATTCCATTATACTGACTTGGAGACTGAGGCTCAGAAGGGTTAGGCAACCAGTGGAGATCACACAGCTAACAAATGATTGATCTGAGACTTGAGCCCAGCCTGGTTGATTCAAAATCCCAGACCCTCACACTTCATTGTACTCTGTCAATCACCCACACAGAGTTCACAGTTCTCACGTGACAGTCATGAATGTGCACAGCTGAGATCTCCTGCTGCAGGGAACGTGGTTATCATTCTTTTAGATCCACCACCACATTAGCGGTAAGGCCACACTTCCCCCAGGCTGCTCTCAGCCAAGGACCAAGCACAGTTGGTACTAGTTCAGCCTCTTCTAGTGGCAACTTTGGCTTGACACTCCCCATCAGCCTGGCCAAAACCTTCTGAGACCTGCACTGGGCCTGAGATTCTTCCTATCCCACTCTCCTTCCCTTCCCATCCTTTCTCAGGGTGAGACCAGTGTTGAGGTTTGAGGCTGTCTCTGTCTTCTCTTGCCCCCTCCCCTTTGTCCTTTATAGATATCCTTCCTGCAATGAAGCTCTTGTGCCCCTAAGCCCACCTTGGCCTCTCCTTCTTGGATGTCCAGCTCTAACACACTTCATGACACTCAGGAGTCAGTCGGCACAGCACATGCTAAAGCTGGGAACACACATTCCCCAGACCCAGCAATTCTGTTCCTCTCTCTCTCTCTATATATATATATATACACTCAGCAAAAATGCAGACATATTGTTACAAAAGATAAGGACAGGACTGGCGTGGTGGCTCACACCTGTAATCTTGGCACTTTGGGAGGCCAAGGTGGGTGGATTGCTTGAGCTCAGGAGTTCAAGACTAGCCTGGGCAACATGGCAAAACCCTGTCTCTACTAAAAATACAAAAATTATCTTGGTGTACCTATAGGTGGGGAGTACCTATAGTCCCAGCTACTCAGAGGGCTGAGGTGGGAGGACTGTTTGAACCTGGGTGATGGAGGTTGCAGTGAGTCGAGATCATGCCACTGCACTCCAGCCTGGATGACAAAGCAAGACCCTGTTTCAAAAAAAAAAACCCAAAAGGACAATAATGTTCAGAGAAGCACTATTCATAATAGCCCCAAACTGGAAATTACTCAAACGCGTACCAATGGTTGAATGGGTGGCTACGTCGTGGTTTTTCATACAAGAGAACATTATACAGCAAAGACAATAAACAATCTACAATTACAACAATATGAATGAATCTCATAAATGTAACACTGAGTGACATATACAAGATGCAAAAGAATATATACTGTCAGATTCTTTTTTTTTTGGCAGGGTCTCACTCTGTTACCCAGCTGGAATGCAGTGGCTCAGTCTCAGCTCACTGCAGCCTCTACCACCACAGACTCAAGCAATCCTCCCACCTCAGCCTCCCAAGTAGCTGGGACTATAAGGGATGTCCCACCACATCCAGCTATTTTTATTATTATTATTATTTTGTAGAGACAATGTTTCATCATGTTCCTGAGGCTGGTCTCAAACTCCTGGGCTTGAGCAATCCTCCTGCCTCAGCCTCCCAAAGTGCTGGGATTACAGGAGTGAGCCACTGTACCTGGCCTTATATACTGTAAGATTCTATTTATGGAAAGTGCAGAACTAATTTATGATGTTAAAAGGCAGGACAGCAGTTACCCTTGGAAGGTGGGGTAATGACTAGAAGGGACTAATAGTAAATTCTAGTTATGTTCTATTTTTGCATCCGGATAGAAGTTATGTGACTCAGTTTATCTTCCAGAAATCAGAAATGTGCAATTGTACAATCTGTACACTTTTCTGTATGTTAGACTCCAATAAAAAATATCTTCATGAAAAAATAAAAGAGTAGGCCAACATTAAACTCTCAACCAAAAGCCAAAATCACAACCCAAGTGATAAGTCCTAACCGTGTTCCTGTCAGGGCCCTACCATCCTCACAGTCACCTCATGGCTCAAAACTGTCCCTTGCCCTTATCCTTGATGGCCAGTATGTCACCAAGTCCTGATGACTCTTCCTGCACCATCCCTGTCAGCTCTGACTTGTTTTCTGTGTTTCTGCTGTCACTGCTCCATTTGATGCCTGGATCCAGCAAAAGTTAGCATCTAACTGGTCTCTCAGCCAGGGCCAGGATTTGGGTGAGGCACGTAAGATGTACCAGACGCAAAGGAATATATACTGTCAGATTCACTGTCAGAATATATACTGTCATTTTGCACCTAGGGGGCAAAATGTAAGGAAGCATCACCTTCAGGATCTTGTAAATTCAGGATCAGCCCCTGACAGTGATGCTTCTTTACATTTTCCCTGCCTCAGCCTAGTCCCAGCCTGCCCCCAGCTTTCCACTTTTCCCCCCAGCACACATGGCTCCATGTTGCCAAATTATTCTTGCTTCCATCATGGCCCTCCTCTGCCCAAGGATTTCCTAGTCCCCCATCTGCCTGCTAAGTTAAGGATGGCCCTGGGGTGGTCACATATCTCTCTTCACCTCAGTTGCTTTATAAAGACAGTGAGAAGCCTGGACCCAAAGGTTTCCATTGAGTGACAGCTGCAGGCAGTTGTAACAGCTATCTTAAGCTCTGAGTTGAAATAGGACTCTGAGGCAGATTCCCTGTACAAAGGTATCAACTGAGCACGGTGGCTCACACCTATAATCCCAGCACTTTGGGAGGCTGAGGCAGGTAGATTACTTGGGGTCAGGAGTTCAAGACCAGCCTGGCCAACATGATGAAACCCTGTCTCTACTAAAAATACAAAGATTAGCTGGGTGTAGTGGTGAATGCCTGTGCTCCCAGCTACTCAGGAAGTTGAGGCAGGAGAATCACTTGAACCTGAGAGGCGGAGGTTATAGTGAGCCGAGATTGCACCACTGTACTCCAGCCTCAGCAACAGAGCAAGGATCTTTAAAAAAAAAAAAAAAAAGTATCTATTTGAGCTGCTATAACAAACTAATACAGACTACTAGATGAATGAAGTAATGATTATTTCCCATAGTTCTGGAGGCTGGGAAGTCCTCGATCACAACACTGGTAGATTTGGTGTCAGGTGAGGGCTCACTTCCCAGTTCACAGACAGTGCTTTCTTGCTGTGACCTCACATGGTAGAAGGGGCAAGGGCATTCTCCAGGGCCTCTTTTCTAAGGACACTAATCTCATTCATAAGGGCTCCATCCTCATGAACTAATCATCTCCCAAAATCCCCATCCTCTACTGCCATCACCTTGAAGGTTAGGATTTCAACATAGGAAGAGTGAGGGGACATAAACATGCACCCTATAGCAGCAAGAAAGAGGACAACCATGATACGCATGTCAGGTATTTGTCTTAAGTAACTCTAAATCCAAGCTGTGTACCCCAGCCTTCCAGACGCTCCATAATCTAGTCGTATCCTGCAGTGGTCCTGTTTCCCAGGGAATCAATTCTAAAATGTCCAGCCTAGGTTCCAAAATAAGCTAAGCAGGCGGACTGAAATGAACCTCACTGTCCTGGTGGCCACGTCACTCTCAGGTCCACCAGGGCCAAGCCCCTATGAAGGTGGTCAGTCCTCAGGCCCCTTGGACCTCATCTCCATTTTTGGAATCCAATTACAAGACATTGCTCTGATCTCGCTCCAGAGAGCTGATTTATGCCCCAGCTAAGGGAAAAGGAACCAAAAATATTGTACCCATTTGTCCAAGCTGCGGATGGTTAAACAGGGTCACCTCTCGCCTGCCAACTGGCTTGGTCCTCTCAGCTCCTCTGGCACCTGCTGAAGGCAGCTGGATTTGGCAGGTGGCCAGGCAGGTCGGCCCAGCCAAGAGGACAAAGCCCAGACTGTGAACCCATGGAAATGCCAACCCAATGCCCCTTGGAGGCCCCCAGGGTTTACTGAGTCTAAGACTCACATACACACGCACATACATACCTAACAGTTCGTGAGTTATGAATGGAAAAATATTCCTAGTCCCCAATTTTTCTTCTTTCTTTCCCAGCATCTTTTCACCCAGATGGTGATGTCTGGGCTTTGCCAGAGCTGGCACATGCACGGTTCTCCGGTCAGAGAGACTCGAGAAGAAATGTAGTTCCCCTTCATCTGGGTGGGCACAAATGCACAGCTACCCAAAAGGCAGGTGGGGAAGGCAGGTATGTATAAATGCAATACAAGATTTGTGCTCTGCTTGGGCAAAGTGCCAGAAAAACCCAGAAAAGAAGGGACTGATTCTCCAGAGTGAAGTATGAAGGCTTCTTGGAGGAGGTGACTGATGTGGACCTTAAGGGATAAATAACAGCCTAACAGAGCTGCAAAAAAAAACAGAAAAGCTTGTGCCAAAGGATAGAGGCAGGAATAAACCTGACTGATTATCAAGCACCTGCTAGTGCTAAAAACCCCAGAACCAGGCCTGTGTGGCCTCCAAGCCATGACCTCCTTTCCAGCGCTTAGGGACAGCGGGTGGCAAGCTTTGCTCTGCCTTCCCCACCTGGACAGCATTTCCAGTCTGCTCCAGCAGCTCCCTACAGACCACCGTCAGACCTTCCCAGGGATATTCCTAGCATCCTTTGTCCAGGGAGGACCCATGTGGGGAAAATGGTGGCAGGTAAAACAGTAGGAAGTGAGGTTTCTAGAGATTGGAGGAGCCAGAAGAAATGAGCGGGGCAGCTGGGCTCCGCTCCTCCCTCTCCAGAAACGCCCTGCGAGGGGTTGATCCGGGTTCCTTCCTGCGAAGCTCGTCATCCTTCACCCATTGCTGCCCGCCCCTGCTGAAGCCCCGGACGCATGCGCGGCCAAATAAACAGCGGGGCTGGCAGTGGGGGCATGAGACTGTGCATGCGCCATGCTCACTGGGGCTGGAGCACAGCCTTCTCCCATGAGCCGAACTGAGTAACCCGATTCTCAGGAAGGAATGTCAGAGAAGCCACTCGGAAGAAGGACTTGCATACTCTGTGGGGACAATATGTGAGCACAGAGGGTAAGAGGGACAGAGGGGGATGCATAAGGGAGGGGGAGGGAAGAAACCCCCTTTTCTCTCTCCATCCAACAGTTCCATCCCCCACCCCCCAACTCCTACCAATTGCCTACAGGCACCCTTCAAAGGCCTCCTCCTCCACGGCGCCCTCCCGGCCTGCCCTGGCAGTCTACCCAAGGGTGAGGACCACTCTCTCTAGTCGATGGTCTTAGGAAGCAAGGCTTGGCAATGGAATTAACCAGGGGTCAGGAGGCTAAGTGTAGGTTTTGTTTCCAGTTATGCCTCCTCTAAGTGGGTGACGTTGGGCAAGGTTCTCATCTGTAACAAACAGGTTTTTCATCTGCCAGTTGAGACTTGCTCATAGTACCTACTTCCCAATACCGAAGGGATTAAATGAGATATTTGTAAAGTCCCAGAACGTACTTCTCTAATATATGCTTCATTTTCAAGTGCACAGCTCACCTCCTCCCCTACATGGCAAGCTCCAGAGGGGACGTTTTGTGCTTCACACAGCGCTGGGCATGGGGACGGCTCAATAAATGCCCTTTGGAAATCACAGCTTATCGAACAAGAGAGAGGAAAAGGAGGCAGAATCCTGGGAAGGGTGCTTTGACCCCCCAGGCTGGGCAGGAGGCTGAGTCCCATCTTTCTAATCTAGTTGTAAAGCGCTTGTGTTCATTATTTTAACAGTTATTCGTGATCAAACGATTTGGTGTTAATGTGGATCTAATGTATAAATCCATACGGGTCCCACAGTCATTTAGCATTAATTAAGCGAGGCCATTCTAAGGCTGGGATTCCACTGGGTTTATCGCGCTTAGGAGTGAATGGCAGAAACCACTGGGCCACTCTGCTTTCTCTTTGCTCCTGTCTTGTCGCATTTCTCTCTGGAGAGCAGGGGCAAAGCAGGCTTGAAGCTACCCTGGGACAGAGGGTGGGGCATAGGGAGGACCCTGGCTGGGGTGTGGAAAGATGACTGACAGGTGGGAGGTCCACAGAGGCCCAGCTTGCAAAGAAGAAATAAGGGCTGCATTAGCATACCATGGGCCCGGATGTTCAAAGAACAGGATTTTAGTCCTGCTGTGCTGCTGATGACCAGCTGTGCGGCCTCATGCAAGACACTTCCCTTCTCTGCCTTCATCGGCTAATGAAGAAGCCTGGATACGCCAACCTCATTCTCTCTACTTGGAATGCATCTCTTTAAATGGCTGCTCCTTTCCATCTTTCACATCTCAGCTCACAGGGCAGCTCCTCCAAGAAGAGATAACCAGCCTCTGTTACCACCACTCCCCACTACCCAAGCACCCTGGAGCACATCATCTCTTTTATTTTCTTAACGGAACTTACCACTGCCTTAATTATCTCTGCATTTGTACCCACTTGTTCCTTTGCCTATTATCTCTGATGACAGTGGGAGGAGTCCCCACTGTCATCTCCACAAGATCAAGGGCTTCATATGTCTTATTGACCTCTTTAATACCAATTCAGTACGTGGCATATGGTGGGGCCTCAAAAAAAATATGTCCATCAGCTGAATCATTAAGTGATCACTAAAACCCCTCCAGGATGGCTCTCAATGGTCCCTGACACCCAGAAAGTAAGGGTTGTATAGGGTGCAGGAGAGCGGGGCTCATCCAGGAGAACTCGAGGGAAAAGGACAATCAGAGCTGGGTTCTGGGGGACAGAGGAAAGCCAGCCTAGAGAAGGGGGAAACGTGGGTGTCGTCTTGAGCAAGCAGACAGACAGGAGCCATGGTGGTGGAGAGTTTCAAGTTCCTGCAGCTGCTACACCTTCAGGCTCCCAGCCAAGACCATTTGGTGAACTCTATTAATAATCACAATACAGAATCCCTTGTGGACTGGAATAATTTCTCTTCCAAGGCAGTGACATGCATATCACTTCACTTTATTCTTCTGCCATCCCCTTGATACAGGGGAGGAGAAAATATCTCCTTCTGTTTATATGTATAAAATTAATGACAATAATTGCTCATTTGTATAGTACTTTCCCATTTCCAGAACATATATTCTTATATAGGAATGATAGTGTTTATCCCCAAGTTGCAGAGGAGATGACTCAGGTGAAATGACTTGTCCAAGGTCAGTCATAGAGTATGTAGCCTGGAAAACTCAAGCCCCAAACTCCAAATTTTTCAACAACCCAATGGTCATTTTTTCAGATGAGGAAACTAACAGAGAGAGAGGGAAAGTACATGGCTAGTTTATGAGAGCTCCCCACCTACACATCCAGAAGGCCAAATTATTTGTAGGTCAGGATGAGGCATGACGACGGGGGAAGGGAACAGTCTCCCTTTCAGACCTGAGCATGGAGCTGGAGATCACCCTGAATGAAAATGTTCATTTTTACAGTTCAGAGAGAGAGGGGCAGAGACTTCTTGTATTACAAAATTCTGGAATTCTCAGCTGAAATTGATGTTGGAGATGTCTATGATGCATTCTACCCAGTATGATGGATGATCCCTCCTTTTTTTTTTGAGATGGAGTCTCACTCTGTTGCTCAGGCTGGAGTGCAGTGGCATGATCTCGGCTCACTGCAACCTCTGCCTCTCAGGTTCAAGCCATCCTCCTGCCTCTGCCCCCCAGTAGTTGGGATTGCAGGCACATGCCACCATGCCTGGGTAATTTTTGTTTGTTTGTTACTAGAGACAGGGTTTCACCATGTTGGCCAGGCTGATCTCAAACTCCTGACCTCAGGTGATCCACCCACCTCAGCCCCCTAAAGCGCAGGATTACAGGCGTGAGCCACCACACATGGCCTCAGTTCCCTCGTCTAAGCTCTTTGATTTATCATCCTAATTTCTGATGTAAAAAGCATGATGCCTTGCACAAAATGGGCCTTCAGTGAATATCCGATGCAGGACCAGGCACTGAATGCAGGTAAATGAGGAGGATCAGGTGCAAGAAGTCAATAGCCATTGGCACTCAGCCCCTGTGGGGGGGAGACAATAGGGAGCGGTGGGGACTGTGGCAAGTGAGGAGAGTGTAAACCCTGTGTGAGGGGAGAAGGATTGCAGTCAATTGTTGCCATGTGGACATGCAGGCCCAGTGTTACCAATTTTTACAATTTTTGAAGGGAGGCGAGAAGAGTGAATCTCTATCAGAAATTCTAGAATTTTAGATGTGGGCACTTTAACGCACTGTATAGGCCAAACAAAATATGTCTAACAGCAAGTTTCTTTTAACAGCTTTGTTGAGGGACAGTTGACATACAAATAACTGTACATAGTTAATGTGTACAACTTGGTGATGTTGGACATATGCAGACACTCATGATACCATCACCACAATCAAGGTAATAGGCGTATCCAACACCTCCCAATGTTTCCCATGTTCCTCCGGGTTTGTTTGTTTGGGTTTTTTGCGATAAGAACACTTAACATGAGATCTTAAGCAATTTTGAAGTACACAACACCAGATTCTTAACTCTAAGCACTATGCTGTACAGCAGGTCTCTGGAACTCATTCATCCCACAGAATCAAAACTCTACATGCATGGAATAACAACTCCCCATTTGCCTCTTCCCCTAGCTCCTGACAATTTGCTCGAAGCCCTGGATGCTGTTGGTACAGCCAACTGTTTTCTCTGCTGCTGAGTTTGACAATTACTAATACGTCATACAAGTGGAATCATGCAGTATTTGTTCTTCTGTGATTGGCTTATTTCACTTACCATAATGTCCTCCAGGTTCATCGCATTGATGCAAATGACAGGATTTCCCTCTTTTTCAAGGCTAAATAATATTCCACTATATGCCTCTACCATGTTTTCTTTACCCATTCATCTAACAGCAAGTTTCTATTCCTTGTCCATTGGTTTGACACTTGTAGTTAAATGAATAAATTAAACCTGTTCAAAGCCTTCATTGTGAAGATGGGGCAACTGGAGGAGTTAAGCCATGTTCCTAAGGTCACAAGCAATTAGGGGCAAAGCTTAAACCCAAGTTTCCAGATTTCCAATCCAGTTCTTAAACTGTTGATCCAGGGACAAGGTCAGTGAGGGGATTGTGTCTATGAGGACCCGTTAGGTTTGGGGACACAACACCACATAGTCTGCCATCCTGAATCTACACATTCCATCCAGCCCAGACCCTGGCCCAGAAGCCAGGGCCCATTGTCCCACATGGGATGAAAGGCCTCCCCCACCGAAGAGGCACAAGCGGCAGCACCTCCTGGCCTCCCTCCAACCAAAACCTTGGAAGAGCCCCTCACGCCCTCCCCTGTGCCCCATCCTCTGGCCACGTAGCATGCAGCACCATGGCACAAGCTGGCTGTCACTTAGGCACTTACAGGCAGAACCGTGGAAAAACCAAACCACTGTTATTACACTTAATAACCAGTTTCCACATCATCGACTCATTGGAGTCTGACAGGCGCTGTTAGGGTGTCAGCTCCCTTGGCCTAACAAGTCAGTACCAGCAGGGCGGAGAGGGGGGAAGCACTAGGCAGGACTGGGCGCCAGCCTCCCGTGAGTTAGTTATTCCACCCCCTCATGCCCCACTCGGAGGACATATACCCAAGGGCAGCCGAGGCTTCCACCCGCCTCTGCCCCCACACGTTCAGTAGGTTAGTGGCTGCACCAGCAGTACTCAGGGTTTAGAGGAGGATCAGAACCCCAGAGAAGGGCACTCAGGGCCCTGACTGGTATCTGAACAGGAGAAAATAGCCTGGCTTGGCAGAGTAGGGGCCAAGGGGTCTGAAGGAAGAGAGTCCAGGACTCGGACACCTGGTTGGATCCTAGCTCTACTGTGTGGCCCTGAGTAAGATATTCCATCTTTCCAAGCCCCAGCTTTCCCACCTATAAAAGGTGGCACCCCAAAGGGTTCCTTGGAAGGCAAGCATAGTGCCAAGCATGGCATCAATGCCCCATAAATGGTGGATATCACTGAGCTATTACAGAATGAAGATGAGCAAAGGGTGGGGATCTGAAGAGGAGGACACAGGACAAGCACAGGGGCTATTAGAAAATAAGACCACTGGCCAGGTGCAGTGGCTCATGCCTGTAATCCTAGCACTTTCGGAGACAGAAGCAGGCAGATCACAAGGTCAGGAGTTCGAGACCAGCCTGACCAAAATGGTGAAATCCTGTCTCTACTAAAAATGCAAAAATTAGCTGGGTGTGGTGGCACATGCCTGTAATCCCAGCTACTCAGGAGGCTGAGGCAGGAGAATCGCTTGAACCCCAGAGGTGGAGGTTGCAGTGAGCCGAGATCCTGCCACTGCACTCCAGCCTGGGCAATAAAGCAAGACTCCGTCAAAAAAAAAAAAAAAAAAAAAAAAAAGAGAGGAAGAGTCAAAGAGAAGAAAATAAGATCACTGAGAAATGCTTCCAGATCGACCTAATATACTAGAGAAGGTGAGGTCTTTCAGAGCTGTCATCAAAATAGCTAATAATAATAAAGCCTAATATTATTTTCATTGCACCACCGCCTTTTAGAGGTAACTCAGAGATGTTAAGTCACTTGCCCGAGGTAACCGGCAAGCAAGTGGTGGAACTTGGCTTGGAGGCCAAGCAAGTGAGGCTGCAGCCTGAGAACTCAGCCGTCCTTGCCCCTTCTCCCTCTCCCCTCCTCTTCCAGCCCATCCGGTATCACAAAAGAAGACCTGCTGGAGGGGTGGGGGGGAGCAGGAGGGGCTGGCCCAAGGTGAGGCAGGATCTGGAGCTCCCACTGCCAGATCGTTCCCCACTGAAACAGTAAATGACTAGGGACTTAGGGAGCAATTCAGCGGTGGAGGCCAGGACCCGAGGCCTCTGGAATGCAGTGATCTGCCTGTTGCTCTTGCTAAGGCCACTCAAGCGCCGCCTTCCAGGAGGCCCAGCCAAAGTAGCGGTTCCCACCCAGAGCCTCGGAGGACAAAGGGCTAGCCTGTGACCAGACCCTGGCACATCCACCTACCTGGCGGAACCTTGCTGCCGCGCGGGCCTGAGGCAGTGCAGTGCTGCCATCTTTTGGCCGCAGCTGCACTGCATCCCCACCTGCCTGGTTCAGTGAACCTGGATGAAGACAGGGCCCCAGGCGCTCCAGCTGCCCATTCTCCTGTGGTGCAGCGTCTCTGAGCCTGGAGAGGGTCTACCCAGCAAGCCCTGTCAGGGCAGCATCTCTATCAAATGTGGCCCAAGATGCCAGAGCAGTCCTGCAGCCACAGAGGGGACTTGCTGCCCTTGCAAAGGGACTGTGGGCCATAGCCCCAAGGGACCCAGGGCTGGCTGGGTTCCCCCACTCCATCCCGGGGTGTGTGCAAGGAGGCAAAGCAGAGACAAAAAAAGTGGGAGAGTGGGAGAGGGCTCATCGCCAGGGACCTCAGCAGACAGTTTGCTACCTGCTTCCGCATGAGCTGAGATTCCCAAGATGCCAGGAGCAGTGGTCTGAGAGGCAGAATTATGGGTGATGAAAATGATTTTGTTACCTTGACAGTTTCATTGTGATTATTCTATTATTTTTTCTTTTTTCTTTATGCTTAATTAGAATTTCACATTTTTCTACAACGCCCAAGTCTCAAGAAATAATTTCTTTATAAACTTGTCTGAAAGTAAATTTGCTTTTAAATAAACAGATAATTCTAGAGCGGAAAGGGCCCTTTTCTTTCACAGTTGAGGAAAATAAGCTCAGAGATAGATGACTTGCCTGCCCAGGGTCACACCACTAGTTTGTGGCCAAGATGGGCTAGAACTTCCCTCTCAAGACAGGGTCTTTCTCTTTTGAGAATGAGCTGAGCCACGGCCAGGCACAGTGGCTCACGCCTGTAATCCTAACACTTTGGGAGGCTGAGGTGGGTGGATCATGAGGTCAGGAGTTCAAGACCAGCCTGACCAACATGTCTCTACTCAAAATACAAAAAATTAGTAGGGTTGTGGTGGTGCATGCCTGTAATCCTAGCTACTCAGGAAGCTGAGGCAGGAGAATCACTTGAACCTGAGAGGCGGAGGTTGCAGTCAGCCAAGATAGTGCCACTGCACTCCAACCTGGGTAACAACATCAAGATTCCATCTCAAAAAAAAAAAAAAGAGTGAGCTAGGCCTTTCCCTGACCCTCTAGCTAGAGAAAGATCCCCTCTTTGTCACCCGTGGTATCTGTTTTTCTGTTTACTCCCTGTCTGTCTTATGCAAGCTTCATAGGGGCAGGAACTTTATCCATTTTGTTCACTAAGGTATTCCCTGTGTCCATTATAGTACCTGGCATGTGGCAGATACTCCATAAATACATGTTGAATCGATTCATGGAGTTAATCAGGGAAGGCCCCTGGAGGGGGTGAGTTATATATCCATTTTTGAAAAGGCACTTGTAACGGATCAAAAGAGAAGATGAGAAGCATTCCTAGGAGTTGCAGGATGGCCTAGACCTGGCACACAGTAAATATGTGCTCCCAAATACTTGTAGGGGAGGGGAGAATGCAGAGTGGTACAGATTGCCCCTATACCTGTAGGGGCCTAAGCTAGGATCTCATCCCTGACCCCAATTCCTTACCTTGTCTTGGGAATCTGGGAAGAAGCCAAAAAGAATCCATCTAAGGGCCAGGAAAGACACTCAGAGCTAAAGCCTCCATCAGCCTAACTGAATCTGATGAGGTCTGGCTGGGCCTGGTTGGACCTGACCATCCTGGGTGGACAGATGGGGCCTGGCTGGGCTGCGCAGAGTCTGAGCCTAGCTGAGCTAGGAACTCCCTTCTTACTCCCGTATTTAGGAGACTCTAGCACCTGTCATGCCAGCCTGATCTCCCTGAGTTCTAGTCTAGAGACATAAGGGGGTGGGGATCAGGGGGCAGAAACACTGAGGCCAAGGGGAAAATGTGAGGGGGTCCAAATTTATGCATGGTCTTGTTTCTAGGGTCTTTCATAATATCACTATTACTTTAGGAACATAAAGACGCATTAAGATGTCATGATCATGGTGAGATATGGAAGCCATTTAGTATGTTTAGGTGCAGATATGCAAGTCTGAGAAAAAAATGGAAAATTGCAGTGGGGGGAATGAACATTTCTGAATGGAAAAAAAAATTCTTCTGTTAATTTTTCTGGAAAAGTTTCTCAAAAGGTTCTTGGGAAAAGGTTTATTTCTCCCAGAATGGTGCATCATCTCTGTCTCACAATAAGGCCAGAAGCCCGGTGCACCTCCCTCCAACTCCAGTCAGAAAGGAGATGCACACTTGCTGAGCACCTGCTGTATGCCAGGCTCTGGGCTGGGCTCTCTGAAAGCATTGCCTGGTGTGATGGAAATAGATCCACCTGTAAATGGAACCACAGGCAGCCGCAGGAGCCCTGGGTGGACCCACAGCGTTCTCCCTAACACCTGGGGGTGTCTCTGAGCCTCAGCCTCCGCCTCCACCTGTGCAGGCTTCCTCTGCCACACAGAAGGTGGGTGGGGTTCCAGTTTGTCCTTAGGCCTGGCATATACTTGGAAAGTGGGGTGCACATGCTAGCACGGGGTCCTGCCCTCTCCCCTCCATGAAGTACTTCGTGCCCAGCCCTGAGCAGAGCTCAGCCCCACATCGGGCTTCAGACTTTCAATTTCCTCCTTCAAAGCTGTTCAGCACCAAAACCTAAAGACAGGGGGATGGGATGTTGATGAGCCCCACCCAGGGAACTGGAGCTGGGCTAATTCTTTGTTGTTTGTAAGAAACAAGAATTCAGAGAGGAAGAGGACGAAGACAGAATGATAGAACGCACGTCTGAGAAAGAGACTCAGAAGAGACAGAGAAGAAAGATGGGGAAAAGAGAAGAGAAAAAGAGAGAAACCCGGAGAGGAGGTTATGAAGAATAGAGGGGAGGAGAGAGGGACAAAGGATAGAGCAGCAGTTAGGGGCCCAGGGAGAAGAGGGATGGCAGGGGTTGGGGGAAGAGAATCTATCTTTCCCCGCTGCCCACCCTCCAGGTCCCCCTTAACCCTCCCTGGAGGTACCACTCAGAAATGGGAGGCGGGAAGAGGGAAGGAGATAGGCAAAGTCACCAGGTAACCTTGGAGACGAGCCGGGGAGAAGGGCACCGGGAGATGGGCAGGGAGGGATGCTGGGAGATGGGCGCCGGGAGATGGGTGCTGGGAGGGGAGAGGCAGGGGGTGGGAGCGCAGGCAGGAGACCAGCAACAGGTCCCACCACCTGGGGAGGGGCGGATGGGGACGGAGGCCAAGGAGAGTGATCCAGATGAGCTGCGGGTGGGAGAGGGACAAAAGATTCCAGGAACAAACCTAAAGAGGCATGAGAAGTCAGAATAGAGATTTTACCGAGAATCAGTTTAGGGGAGAAGGAGCAGGGAGTCTGGAAGCTACAATAAGAGAAAGGGGGCTGAAGAGGGGGTCAAGCAAGGTAGGCAGCAGCGATGCAGCCAGGAGTAGCCAGGCCACATGGACGTGCCAGAGTGAAGGGGAGCTGGGCCAGTGGCTCTGGACAATAAGGCACAGGTGGGAAACAGTTACAACAGACTGGCTGGGAGCCTGAGTTTCTGATCCTTTCCCTGAGACCTGCTAAAGGCAATGCATCTCAGCTGTCTGGCCAGGGGGACAATTCCAATCACTTGGGTCCCAAATCCTGAGTTGTGCTGTGTGCCTGGTGCTTTGCTGGGCACTCTGGGGGACATGGGAACCATTGACAAACATTATGTCCTGAAGACACTCATGAGTTAGTGGGGGAGAGGACAGGGACAGTGAGGGACTCCCGCATCACTCACTGCCAGCCAGGGGCCCATCAGAGGGAACCTCCCCCAAGGGGCCACGCCTGAGCCAGGTCCTGAAGACAGGGCAGGGCTGAGACCAGGGGAAGGTTCATCAGGTAGGGGGCACAGGAGCCTGTAGCAGGCAAGACAGAGAAGCCCAGGGTGAGCCTGGGTGTGCCAGGGGCTGGTGTGGGGCCCAGGACAAGTTCACCTAACTTTTCTGAACCTGTCTTTCCCCATCTTGCAGAATTTCCTAAGGATTATGGGTAATATCTCTAGAGTGCCTGGCACATAGCAGGTGCTCAATTAAGAGTAACTATCATTATTATAAAGAATAAGTAGAAAACAGTGAGCTAGAATAAAAGGAAGTGGCTAGAAATGAACTGGAAAGGGGATATCCTCACTTCCCATGATCAGAAGCAGCTGTGAGCCAGTCAGGAGGTCCTGTCCGCAAAGATCCTGTGGTAGAACCCTGGTTGGTGTCTGGTTAAGAGTTGAGTGCCTTACCATTACCAGCCAAAAAGAGCAGTTGAGAGTATGTTGGTTTTAAAATGTGTCCACAGATTTTTTTAATGTTCCTTCAAAAAAAAAAAAAAAAAAGGCCTGATTCCCCTCCACTAGAACATGACCAGACTTAATGACTCACTTCAAATTAAAAGAATTGTTCAAAGTTACAGGGTGACTTCTGAAACTATCTCATAAAAGACATTGCTGCTTTCTTCTTAAGCTCTGTCTCTCTCTTGGATCACCCATTCTAGGGAAAGCCATGCCCTGGAGACACTCAAGCAGTCCTGTGGAGAGGTCCACAGGGCAAAGAACAGCGGCTTCCTGCCAGTAGCCAGGAGGCCTTGTGAGCCATACATCATCTTGGAAGTGGATCCCACAGCCACAGTCAAGCCTTCAGATGAGATGGCAGCCCCAGCCAACATCTTGACTACAACTTCATGATAGACCTCATGCCAGAAACATCTAGCTAAGCCACTCGCAAGCTCCTGATTCACAGAAACTGTATGAGATCATCCATGTTTGCTATCTTAAGCTGCTGAGCGCTGGGATCATTTGTTACAGTAGATAGCTAATATGGGGGCCTGTGACTGGGTCTGGAGCCACAACCCCCAATAGGGTATCGAACCCACAGCAGTGACCCAGTCAGTGCCCATGGCAGTGGGTGGGGTGGGGTGAGGAGATGAGAAACAGGGACCCAGGCAGGTCATCAACAGGTCCTGCCACAGCCAGAGCTCCAAATGAAACTCAGAGTGGGCCTGACTGTGTAGGGCATGGGCAGGTTCTGGGTTGTTCAGTATTTCCAGGAAAGACTGGCAAGATTGAGTTGGTCATCCTTGTTCCTGGTTCCACCCACATAGACACAGCTATGTGGCTCACCTAGGGAAGCAGGCAGGTCAGGGTAGAAGTGAGCACAGGAGGCATTTACCTCACCTGGCCTTAAACTCCTGTCTTCCACTTATTATCTGGGTTCTCCTGCACAAGTGACCTTGATCCTCTTTGCCTCACTTTCTGATCTGTGAAATGGTGATAATAAACCCTACTTTGTGGGGTAATATTCTCATGGTGTGCCAGAGCCTCATTACCCTAAAATCAGATGATGAAATAAATATCCAGCATCACACAAAGTCGGAGCTCCTTAAGTTTTGGTACCACCCAGCTCTTGGAGCCAAGAGAGCAGGGTTAGCTGTGGATCTCCTGTTTTTCTTTGCCTTCTGACTCACATGTGGCCCACATCCCTAAGGACAGAATTAATTTGTACTGAAACTTAAAAGGAAAGATAATTTTTTAAAGCACACTGGTTATTTCTGATTCATATCCATCTTCCAACTTGTTTGCAGAGTAAATCTTGGCCTTGACCTCATTCCATTCTCATCACAACCTAGTTGCTCACTGAGGCACGTTTGCTTTGCCTACCATTTGTCTGTGAAATAGGGCTAGTAATTGTACTGGACCCATTTGGTTGTGTTGGGTTAAATGAGGTCTCAAGGGAATGGACCTAGTAGGCCCTCCTCAAATGCTCAGGATAACTATGGCAATGACAATTTCACCAGGGCCTGCAACACTAAATATGCTCTTGTAGCACAGAATGGAAACAACCTGGGGATCCCAACTTCTTTTATAGAAGGAAGTCTATGTTCTCTTTGGGCCTTATCCTTGAATAATTAACTGTTGGAAACCCCGGGAAATTCTGACATGAGGCAAGAATTTGTCTTCCACCGTGAACACTTGCTGCATCATTATGTCCACTGTTCATCTCTGTACCCACTAGTACACCTCCCACATCAGTGCCCACTGCATGTAGGGGATGGATGGATGGATGGATGGGTAGATAGATAAGTGGGTGCCTGGATGTGTGGATAAATGTGTGAGTAGATGAGTGGATGTGGATACATGGATGGGTGGATGGGTGAACAGATGGGTTAGTAGGTGGATGGGTGAGTGAATGAGTTGGGATGGAAAGATGGATGGATGAATAGTGGGTTACTTAGTAGATGGATGGATTGGTGGGTCGATAGATGGGTGCGTGGGTGGTAGATGGATGTGTGGGTAGATGAGTGGATGCAGATGGATGGCTAGATGGGAGAACAGATGGGGGAGTAGGTGGATGGGTGAGTGAGTTGAAATGCAAGGATGGAAGGATGGATATAAGCATCATTTCAGGCTGTCCTGCACTGCAGGCCCCATGCCAGACCTCACCCTAGTCTTTCCCTGGGGCTAAGTATGTACAGAGAGAATTCCTGTACTTCAGGGAGAGAGGAGAGAGAGAAACATCAACCATCCCACAATTTGTTTTCAATTTTAATTATACACATTTCTGATGAATTCATCAACTTTCCCTATTAAGGCTGCCATAGTACCATCTCTGCCCTAGGGCGTGCTGAGGGAGAATGGGCTGTTCTCCCCAGAAGGGAGGGAAAGAGGTGTCCTAGCTAGGTCTAGAATCCTGTGTTCTTCAGGGCTCAGGGAGTCCAGCAGCCAGGGGCAAACACACAGCCAGCAAAGCAGAAGCCTTCTACCATGTCCTGACCCCTGGGAAGTCTTAGGATTCTCTAGGATGAGGATAAGGAGGACCCTCCCCAATCAACATCAGCACCCCACCCCAGAGATGCCCAGAGAGGAAATAGCTGGCTCGTGGCTGGGAGATTATTTTGATGTCATGGAAAGAGTCCTACACTTGGACTGAAGATTCAGCTCTGACACCTACTGACCATGTGACCTTGGACAAGCCAAATGACCTCTCTGAACCTTATTTTGGTGAGGAGGTTAGATTAGATGATCTTGTAAGATCCTACCATCTCTCAAGAGTCACTGAGTCCAGAAGATCAGCATCAAGGTCATTCAGGAACTCTTGATCTGTACACAGGGATCAAAGCAGGAGAGTTCTTCTTAGTAGCTGGCCATCTGGTGGCCTGGATGAGTCAGGGAAGCCTCCCAGTTCCCCCTCAAGACTATGACTGTTGCCAGGAAGGACACCCTAGCAGAGCCTGGAGCCTCCACACCAAGGCTGGGGTTAGCAAGGAGGCTGTAGCAGTGCCAGAAATGTCTGAGCATGCCACACACCCTGTCCTCTGCAGAGGCAGTTGACATGTAAAGAGTCAGCACCCTTCTAGTCCCAAAGGTTCCAGGAGATGGAGAGCCAGAACCACTGCCTAGTGCCCAACGAGGGGCTCATGGCCACATCCACCCTGCAGCAAGTCCTCAAGGGCCAGGTAGAAGCTCCAGCCACAGGCAGGACCAAGCTTTCTACCCTGCTCCAGCCTCCACCTTGAACTCTGAGCCCCAGTCTCCCTGCTGTGAGCGCTACCTGGCCAGCCCAGACTGCCCTGGCAAGGACATGGAGCCAGGCCCGGTCCCCAGCATGGATGGCAACTCATGCTGCTTCAGCTTCGCCAGACCAGACTCCACTGATCAGGAGACAGATCTCTCTGGAGCTCGGCCTCAACTGCTCCAAAGCCAAGCCTGGGAAGAGGGAAGGGTGATAGGAATGGCCAGCTGTCACCTCTGCCAAGGCCAGGGAAGAAGTGAAGAGGGCTGGCATTATACAAGTACTTTCCTGGAGACAGTGTGTATTAGAAGCCTTTGCCTCCCTCTGGGTTCCAACCCAGCCTGGTCACCCTGTGGCCAAGAGCATCCCTGGCCCCTGGCTCCAGCCACAGCTCCAAAGTCAACTCATTCTTCAAGTAAAAGCACTGAGCCCAGGAAGGGGAAACGACTTGCCCACATAGCAGCAATAGAGAGAAGGGAGCTCTTCACAGCTGTGCTGCCCTGTGGCTCCAAGGTAGAGGGATGGCAGTACAGGCTCCAGGACCCAGCATCAGACTCCTCCTTGGGTTTGGCCAACCCCTATGGGAGGGTTGCTAGGCAGACAAGAGACAGAGGCCTGAGGCACACCTGGCTTGGAGACTGGCTCCACCTGTCCTCATCATATCCCTGCCACTAACCTGCTGCATGAGCGGCCCTGAGAGACCTAGCCCCACTGTGTCTGTGGTTCCTCATTTGCCCAGCATCCTCCTTGGCTCAGGGCTTCTTGGGAGGTCCATATGAGTAAATGCCCTGCATCGCCCGCAGATGCCAGAGCTGCAAAGAGACCTGGACAACATCCATCCCAACCTCCTGCTTTTGCAGGTGTAGAAGAGACTCAGATAAGTTATGTGGCTTTTCCAAGGTCACGCATTATGCCCTGCAAGAACATGAATTAAAACACTCACTGCACAAATATAAGAAATAATATTAATAGAAACAATGTTTGTATAACAGATATTTGCATCAGTGATTAGGATAAAACTTACAGACTCTCCCTCTGAGAAACACATGTGTCAACGTGCAGACTGCTCATGTGATAGCAGGGGGTTGGCTCCTGAAGCCCATTCATGGATTTGCCTGTGGTCAAGGATTCCAGCTCTGGCACTTGGACAATTTACCTAACTCTCTGTGCCTCATTTCTTCAACAACCAAAAGTAATAATAATAGTACGTGCCTCGTGGTTGTCTGGAGGATTTATTGAGTTTGCAACATACCTGGAACAAAGCTTGGCACATAATAAACGCTGAATGAATGTTTGCCATTATTACTCCTTGAAGATAGTCTTGGCACCCAAGGAGCCCCAGATGCCAGGGCAGCCTTCCTCCCCAGGGGCCTTTCAAATGTCCAGGTGTACTTGCTCAGGTTTCCCCAAACTCCCAGCTTCACCTGGGCTGGGTCAGCAAACTGAGATGAGGATCCCACCCACCCCTGCCTCCCACCACCACCAGGCAAATGACCCTGACTCAAGCCTTAGTCAACCCCCACCTGCCCACTGCCCACCTGGACAGCCACTGGCTGCAGTTCCAGGAAGCCGCGTCTTCTCCTCACCCTCCCCTGCCCTTCCCATTGCCCAGGAATCAATGCAATCCCCTAAAAGCTCATAACTTGGAGGTAATTATAAGAAGCATCAATTACCCAGCAATGTGGATTTCATGAATTCAATTAATTTGCATGGCAATCGATACGGGCAGGTTCGCTGGGGTCCCCAGGGGAAGTTAGGACATTGTTCTGCACGCTATTGATTTTACAATGTAAAACAAAACCTCTCTCCTCGAATACATAGATGCCCATTCAGTCATATTAACTTTCAGATCATTTATTTTTGTATGTCTTTCAACTCTGTTTGTTCCTATCACACAAATGCAGAGTATTACATTGTAGGGAATAATTGAATCAATATAGTCATGCTACACCAGACCTCCCCAACTCAAGGAAGAAGAGCAGTTTGCCAACCAGCTCTTCTGCACCCTGCCTTCCCCAGCCAGCTGTCCAACCTCACACCCACCCCAAACTCTCCGTCTCCCAAGCAGGCCACTCCCCTAACCCTAAGTCTCTCACTCTGTCTGATGTATCTACATTCAGGATAGACTTAAAGTGCAGCTGGAGAAATGTGTAGACAATGGGAAGAACTTTTCTGTCGGTAAATGGAAGCTCAAGGAGAGATGGAAGGAATCGAGGGCTTCCCTTTTTGGAAGGGTCTTTGGAATCAAAAACATTACAGCCTGATGGGGGCCTAAGCTGATGACCTCTCAGGGATCCTGAACAGGGGAGGAGTGCTTCTTTTCCTTCCCTAGAAGCATTGAGATTGAAGAGACAGCATTTTCTGAACATTAACCCATCTCATCTCTTGAAGAAGGCGAGTTTAGTAAGAGGAGTGATTATCCAAAAAGCAGGGGCTACCAGCCTCAGCCTCCCATGCCTCCAGCTCAGGTGCACCCAGCCCTGCTGTGTTCTTGAATCCTGCCCCTCCACACCCAGCCAGCCAGCTCCCCGGGTCCTCTTTGAGGCCAGGCTATGCTCTAAGCAGCATCTGAGACTCCTGCACACCCTACAAATACAGACACAGTCAAGACAAGGCTGGGGCCAACCAACCCAGCCATACCCCCAGGAGAGCAGGGACTACCTCCCGCCCCGCAAAGCCCCTACTCAGCACACCACCCTTCACTCCCCATATCTAGAGAAGGAGAGAAGCCTTTTTTTTTAATTTGCCTCTGCCCCCCGCCCCCTGTCAGGATATTAGACAGCTAAACAGCCCGGCGCCTGTTTCCTTCAGATAACCAGCTCCTGACGAGCCCCCTAATTGTCCCCAGAATCTCAGCGCCAGTGTATAGAGTAGGTCATTTAACCAACAGTACACACAACTAAATAAAAATCCATTTTCCAAGAGAAAATTCTATTCTTATCAGAGTTTTGCAAGAGGGTTGCAAGCGGCCCATGTTAATTGAAGCTTTGATGTTTATAGGAGGAGGCTTCTAATCAACGCCACAAAGGAGGCTGATTCACTATAGTGTGCCCCTCGGCCGAGAAGCAGTCTGGGGAGCTGGTGATGGGGGACATGGGGTGCAGAGGGCTGGACAAGGACAGAGGGTGCAGGCTAGCCACTGGACACCACAGGGTCCCAGCCACTGCCTCAGGCCCAGAGCCAGGCACAGAGACGTCAGGGAGGCAGGTGGCTGCATCAGGTTAGCAAGGCTGGAGGTGAGCAGGACCCAGTGTCAGACAAGCCTGGTGATTTGCTCACTGTGTGGCCTTAGGCAAGTCACTTGACATTGCTGAGCCTCAGTTTCTCCCCTGGATGACTGTAATCCTCTTTACCTATCCTCAAAAGCCATTTGATGATGATCAAATCAAAATAAAGGCACAGAAAGTGAGTTTCATTTTTTAGTATGTCCTACAAACTAGGCTACCTGCTAAGCACTTTACAGGTGGCTTAGTGTCGTGTATCTGATGCACTTCCTGCCTTCTGCTGACTGCTTTGTAATTGTCCTCATCTCATTCATCTTCAAGGTGGGGAATCTTAGCCCATTTTGCAGATAGGGAAACTGAGGCTCAAAGTGGCTATGTGTCTGGCTCAAAACTTCACAGTAGAAAGTGGCAGAGCTGAGATTCAAACCCTGCTCTCTTCAACTCCAGAATCCAAACAGTTTTCTCTTACTTGAGCTGCTTCTCCTAAAACAAGGGAGGAAGGCCCATCCAGATCTCTCATGCCTATCTCCCCACTTCCTGTCCCTTAATCTTCATACACACACACACACACACACACACACACAGAGAGAGAGAGAGAGAGAGAGAGAGAGAGAGAGTCATTTCCTTTGCTCCTCACACCAGAGCAGGCAGGTAGGCACCCAGAAACAAGAAAGCAGGCCTTGGGGGAATTTGTGTGGGTTAATGAACAATTATTCTTCATAAAGTCAAGTCTGCCAGGACCATAACAAGCTCTCAAGGACTGGCAGCCCCAGCACTGTGATAATGGTAGTGGTGATGATAGTTTTCATACCGAGCACACAAGAACTGCTCAAAAGAGACAATTAACAATAGCTATAAAATCATTAGCATCCCTGTTTTCTAGATGCATAAACTGGAGCTCAGAGGATTTTGGTGAGTCCACCTGGCCAAAGCCAGTGAGCATCAGTGTCAAGATGCCTTGAATCCTGGGCTTCAGCTGCAAAGCCATAACCAGTCCACTGTGCTCCCATGGGCCAGTGCTTTATAAAGATCCTTGCGGGTTAGGAGGAAGGGGAATCTAAACATAGGCCTGCCCGGCACCCTGGGAGCAAATCCTCGTCCTGAGCACCAGGCATGGGAAGGAAGTGTCTTCAGAAGGAAAAGGAGAAGACTGGGCAAATTTACCAGGCCAGATTAGGCTAGAAAGAGTTTACACTCCATATTCAACATGTATTTACCTGTGAGCTGCCAGTTCTGTGCCAGGGCTTGTGGGCTCAGAGACACAACAACACATGGATGAGAGGCTTGCATTTCCATGGGAGCTGTCTAAAGCCAGGGGAGCTTTGGCAGAGGTCTGCTTGGGGCCTCTGGGAAGAGGAGGTAAGTTTCAGCTGCCATTTCCAGGATGCTTGCCGGTGTCTGGGCCAGGAATTAAGGAGTGAGAGGTTTTCCAGGATATTTCACACCCATGCCACATTTGGTGACTTTACCAGCTGAGATCAACCAACAATGAAGAAACCAAGGTCCAGAGAGCTCCAGTGACTTGTTCAAGATCCCAGGACCTGCAGGGAGCTGAAGTGAGATCCAACCCCAGGTCTTTGGACTCTGACTACAATGTCTTTCCCACTATGTCAAGCCAGTAGAGGATGGATGCAAAATGTCAAGTGGCTAATGCAAAATCAGGCATTAAAAGCAGGTGTCAGGAAATGGGCACTGGGCAGAGCCCACTGAGCTGGCCTTCCCCACAGGGCACCAGGGCCACGATCTCCAGCAGACAGTCCCTATGCCCAGTGATGTCTGCAGAGCATCTGCAACAGCTGGATCCAAAGGGAGTAGGGCTTGGGGAAGGGAGGGAGTGTGGAGAGATCACCTCAGGGTGAGTGGAGCAATTTTTTTTTTGTTGAGACAGAGTCTTGCTCTGTTGCCCAGGCTGGAATGCAGTGGCGCAATCTCAGCTCACTGCAACCTCTGCCTCCTGGGTTCAAGAGATTCTTCTACTTCAGCCTCCCGAGTAGCTGGGATTACAGACGTGCACCACCATGCCCAGCTAGTTTTTTGTATTTTTAGTAGAGATGGAGTTTCATCATATTGGCCAGGCTGGTCTCGAACCCCTGACCTCAAGTGATCTACCTGCCTTGGCCTCCCAAAGTGCTGGGATTACAGGTGTGACCCACCATGCCCGGCCAAGCAGAGAAATTTCTACCCTGGTTACCAACCTCTAGCTTCTGCCTACTCGAGAGCTGTGGAGCCTGAGAAGAGATGATGGTGAGGTTCAGGGGACCAGTTACTGATATGAGTCAAGGCCAAGGTGAATGGGATGTGTTAGGACCAGCAAGCCTCCTATTCCTTTACCATCTCCACTGATTCCATTTGCTGTAACAGCAGCAGGGCTTTTTGCTATGAGCTGGCATACCATGAGTTAAAGTTTAACAAGCATTTAGGAAAAATGCTTTATAAAAACAGGAGGTCACAACCTGAGTCTCCTGATCATGAAATCAGCTCCCTTGGAAGCGTGGGTTACTGGAAGGCTCCTAATTGGTCTTCTAACCCCGAACCTCTGTCCTATCCACTCTGTTCTCCACTCTGAAGCCAGCCAGAGAAATTACACTAAGGCAAAATCTGATCATGTCACTCCCCACTTAAAAGCCCCCAGCGCAGGCCAGGCACAGTGGCTCACGCATGTAATCCCAGCACTTTGGGAGGCCAAGGTGAGCGGATCACTAGGTCAGGAGTTCAAGACCAGCCTAGTCAATATGGTGAAATCCCGTCTCTACTAAAATACAAAAAATTAGCCTGGTGTGCTGGTGCACACTTGTAATCCTAGCTACTCAGGAGGCTGAGGCAGAAGAATCACTTGAACCCAGGAGGCAGAGTTGCAGTGAGTCAAGATTACGCTGCTGCACTCCAGCCTGGGCAACAGAGCAAGACTCCATCTGTTTAAAAAAAAAACAAAACAAAACAAACAAAAAAAAAACCTCACCAGCACTTCCTCACTGACCTGGGGACAAAATCCAAAATCCAAAGATTGTGCTGACAGATAGATAAGACCTTTCTCTTTTCCTCCTGCATGCCCTTCTAGGAGTCTTGCAAGCCCCTCCTCATATGCATGATCCTACAGACGGTGCCTAGCCTGCCCAGCCCCATAATGCATATGCTGTCCCTCACCCTATAAAATACCACCACCACCACTGCATCCATCCCATGTGTGATGGGTTGTATTAATGGCCACCATTCCAAAGAACTGGGTGTGTATGTTATCCCACTGAAGTGTAATATATGTAATATATTTCCCAGCCTTTTAACCTTGGGTGCAGACATATAACTTGCTACTTGCTTTGGCCAATGGAGTGTTAGAAGAAGTGCGAATGGGCTTTCTCTTTTCTCTGTCACCATTAGAGAATCATGCCAAGCTAGCCTGCTGATTCCAGAGGGGGAAAGAGGCTCATGGAGCAGAGTTGCCTGATCAGGCCCAGCCAAGATCAGCAGATCCTCAACCAACTAATAGACACAGATAAATGGTATTGTTATTTGCCACTGAGAGATGGTAGGTGTTTGTTACACAGCATATTGTAGCAGAAGCTAACTGATAAATCATTTTAACTTGAATAAGTTCTATCCACTCATTGGATCTCAGCTGAGGTAGATGTCATGTCTTCTTAGAAATCTACCTGAGCTCCTCACCTCTTCCACAGGTCAGCATTGGGGGCTCCCATGGCACCCAGCATTAATCCTTACTGTGGCACATAGGATGTACTAGTTAAAATTGCTATTTCACTTTCCTGTTTTCTTTACCCATCCTGAGCTTCTTGAGGTCAAGCGTTGCATGTTATTCACAATTTCTAACAGAGAAATTCAGTGACTATTTGGTGAAGGAATGAATGTGGAACTGAACTTTTCTAAGGGGTAGAAGCAAAGAGGACCTCTCACTTTTCCACCCTAGCCCACCACCATCATGAAAAATGCCCAAAGTGGGACGAAAACTCAAGCGAGTTCTCTGCACTTCCCGCCAGCCTCTGGCACACACACTCACACACTTGAATCCCACAGTTAGCCAGGCTGCACTTCCCTGCCGCCCGCTTGCTTGGGGACGAAGCGTTTTTTGAGCCACTTTGCTCCATCTTTCTGCAATATCCTCCAGCAAATCAAGCATCCCCTTCTTGGGATGTTTTCAATCTGTTTTATGTTGATTTTAATTAAAGAATTCGAAACTGAACAAACAGTTCCTAGCAGGTGGCCATACAAGTGTGAAATAAGCAAACTGTTTTATCTGCCACAAACTCTGCTAGTAAATTTCTTCAAATTAATCCCAGCCTCCGAGAGTCTGCTGATTCCAAGGAGAAAGCTAAGCAATCCTAGCCTCCAAATATTTGCTTTTGTTACAGCTCCTGAAGCCAACAACGGGTGGTGTCCATCTTTCTCCACGCTCATCCACCTTGTCTCCCAGTCCCATCTCTTGCACTCTGTTGGTCCAATCTATCTGCCCATAGCGAGGCTCATGTGGCCACATCACTGGGCTCCACAGCCAGAACTCCAGTAGGGTGGCCAGATGCCCAGGGAGACTTCCCAGAACAGTATATCTGCAGTATCTTGCCATTTCACACATAGTATATTCTATATTATATTCCATATGCAGAATATATTGTATAGTCTACATGTAGTATAAATATTGCATATACATTACCCTACATAGGTAATGTGTTATGTGCATCCACACATAAGAAAAAAAAAGACTGGAAGGATATAAACTAAAATGTTAACAATGGCGGTTTCTCTAGGCATCAGGAATATAACTGATATCTTTCTTTTTTTTTTTTTTTTGGAGACAGAGTCTCACTCAACAGAGTGAGAGTGCAGTGGTGTGATCTCGGCTCACCACAGCCTCTGCCTCTCAAGTTCAAGTGATTCTCCTGCCTCAGCCTCCTGAGTAGCTGGGATTACAGGTGCCCACCACCACACCTGGCTAAATTTTTTTTGTATTTTCAGTAGAGATGGGGTTTCACTATGTTGGCCAGGCTGTTCTCGAACTCCTGACCTCATGATCCATCCACCTCGGCCTCCCAAACTGCTGGGATTACAGGCATGAGCCACCATGCCCAGCCTTTCTTTTTTTAAAAAAATCATTATTTTGTTAGTTTTCTAATTTTGAGAACTCTGGCTGGAAAGGCAGAAGACCTAGGGCTGTGCCCTAGTGGTGACACAGATACAATGAATGCCATCTCCTGGCCTAACTCCAAAGCCAGATCTGGAGTCATTAATATCACCTGTGTCAACTTCCTGATCTATATACAACATGTAAGAGAAATCAGGTCACCTGTAAAGGTTGCACCCGGCTTCCGTTGTATAGTAGTTCTACAGTGTGTCCTGAACCACAGTTGGGAGAGAAAGGCAGATGGAAAAAGAAGGTACAAACTCAGAACTTCATCCAGTGTAACCTGTTCCCTCTGTTCAACCAGCCTCAGAGCCATAACTATCACGTTCACTATATGCCAGGCACCATTATATTATACACTAAATGCAAAGGGATTTCACAGAGTAATAACCTGCATTCTTCCCCATTGTAACTGCAGGATCGTACCTAGAGGATGGTGGTATTTCTAGCTATACCCAGGAAAATTGCCACAGGTGCTCAAGTACATCAGCTACCACCCCATCTGCTGGTGATGCTAATACTTCTCCAGGATACCTCCCCTCCAGTCTCCTCCACCCCTATAGGGCCAACACTGCTCTTAAGCCTTGAAGTATCACACGTGTATGGCTGTTGCCAGCAAAGGGGAGAAAAATCTCTGTATCCATTTAGGTGACACTAGCTGCTGTATGGATAAACACCTAAATCTCACTTGGCTGAACACAATAAAAGTTTATCTGGTGCTCACAGCACCGTCCAGTGAGGAGTCTGCTCCACACAGTCATTCATAAACCCAGTCTCCTTCTATCTTGTGCCGTCACCCTTCTCTAGGATCCCAGAATCCTCTCTGTTCTGCTGGCAAATGGAGGAAGAGCCAGAATTACACAAGGGAAGTTCCTTATACAAGGTCATGTCTGAAAGGGTCCATGCATCTGCTCACATCCCATTGGCCGGGACTCAGTCACATGGCACAATCTAACTGCAAGGGAGACTGGGAAGTGTAGTCCAGCGTGTACAGCCAGAGAGGAGAGGAGGCCATGTTGCTCTGGGAGCAACAACAGGTTCTATCCCCTCCTCTCCCCCCACTTACTGGGCAACTCTCTTGGAGGCCTCTCAGCAGTGCAGCCTCACACCCTAATGCCATGCAGAGTTTCTCATGAAGTGGCTTCTTCTCACCACCCGTTTCATTTTTCCCTGGAACCCAGAGACACATCCCGGTTGTGGGCACGCGGCTGGGGGTGTGTTACCACTCAAGGACACAACAGCATACTGGGAACACAGTGGCTTCTAAAACCACCTCCTGAGACGAACTGAATAAAATATCTCCTCAGGCTCTCACAGCCCAAACACTTCGAAATTCTAGAGGTTACCAAGGACCACAGGTCACCAGAAACAGATTTCATTTGGGTCTTTCTCACTTAGCCTTTCTGAGGTGTTAGACAGCAGCGACACCTTCTCAAGGTCACTCTCCAACTGCATGACCTGACGATCCCCAGGCCTTCCTCCCGCTTCCAACTTCGCCTCCTCTGCCTCCTGTAAGAGCTCCTTTTTTTAGTCCTAATGATGCTGTTTCCCAGGCAGCCACTTCCACCCTCTGCTCCTTTCTTCTCATCTCCACCCTCTGCTTCCCTAGAACTCTCATATGTACCCTACTGCAGATGCCCCTTTCACCAGGGACACAGACCTCTCTCCTAGGTCTGGACGTTGCTAACTGCCTGATGGTCACATGCACCTGCATGTTTCCATTTGTCATGTCCAAAGCTGGGCTCACCGTCATCTTCCTGGAATCTCTCATCCTCCCTCCCTTAGTGAATAAGTCCACCAACTACCTCGTCACCCAGGGACAATCCCAGAAGGCCCCCTAGAGTCCAGCTCTGTCTGGCCCCACAGCAAGGTGGCAACAAGCCCTGCCACATCCAGCTCCCAGGTGCATCCGGGCACAGTAGCTCGACCTCCACCCTGTCCTCCACCATCTCTTTTCCAGACCACCCAAGAGACATTTCTCTGGCCTCCTTTCCTCCAATCATATCCCTCTAGTCTCCTCTCCCCAAAGAAGCCAATGCACTCTTCCTAAAAAGGCCAATTTCACCATATCACTCCTTCCAAACATGCAAGATGTGGGGTCCTCAGGAGAAAGGCCAAACTGCCTAGTCTGTCAGGAAATGCATATCACCACCTGGACAACCCCTCCACTCTAACTCATCCCATCTGCCCCTCCCCTTCTCGTAACTGCACCCTCCACCACACCCTGCCCCACGCCTCACCAAGCCCAAGACCTTCTTAGTCCTGAGCCCCACATCTGATTCACAAACACTCCTTCTCCCCTTCTCCTGCCTCCTGAAGAAAGCAAGGGCAAAGGGCTCCTGCCTTTTGGCCCCCAGCACTTTTCCTACCTTGAAGCCACTCTCCTTTGTCCCACTCATTTATTTCTGGTCTAACTCTCCTACTGGATGGTGAGCTTTGTGGGGGCCTAGCATCGGGGATGGCACTTGTAAAGGCACATGAGGTCTATAAAAGAATACTGGGTCCTGCTCCCTGCCTCTCCTAAGGCCAGGGCACTGTGGAAAGACACACATACTGGGAGGCTCTGGGAAGCCCAGGTTTCTACCCTGACACTCTCCCCAGAGAGGCCTGCAGGTACCTGGCTAGCACCTCTCTCTGCTTCTCTGCCAAAGTTGACTTGCCCACAGCCTTGAAGGCACAAAGCTGGTAGAATCCTCTCTGCAGCAGCAGGCTTTGCATGCTGATGGGGTGGCCAAGGGGGCAGGAGAGACAGATGGCCTATACAGGGCCCTCCTCTTCCTGGGAGATGATGAGAAGGGGCCAGTGGCAAACAAATCCTTCCCCTTCACCTGCTGATCTGTGCCCTCCCTCAGAACTGCTTGTCAGCATTTGCAGTGATCACTGTGCCACAAAGTTCTGGGAATGTCTCCCCTGGGTGCAGTGGCAGCCTGAACTTAAGGTCAGTCCCACCGCCACCTACAGTGGGATTCTCAGACTGCCTTCCCAGCCCAAGGGAGTCCAGAGCCTGTACCCAGCCAGGGGTATGAGGATGTCCCCTTCCTAACCTGAGGGCAGGAGGCTTAGGGATCCACCAAGGTGAACTCA
Organism: Cacajao melanocephalus; assembly: GCA_963573385.1. Taxonomy (NCBI): domain Eukaryota; kingdom Metazoa; phylum Chordata; class Mammalia; order Primates; family Pitheciidae; genus Cacajao; species Cacajao melanocephalus. The sequence goes on from CAUYLG010058607.1 coordinate 138,127, forward strand.
AAAGAGGCTCACAGGTGTACAGTATTGTCCCCCACCACACATACACATACACACACACACACACACACACACACACACACAGGTATCCAGGTACAGACACATAAGGCCATAGGTATAGACAGCATATACCAAGGCAGATACGTATATGGGAAGAAATGCCATCTGGCCAGTTGCCTGGGGCCAAAGCCATTGCTTCCAGTTCACCTTCCTCCTCATGCCCCATTCAATCAAGAAGTACTGTAGATTGGGCCCTTGCTGCATTCCTGGCAAAGAGCTAGATTCATAGAGCACAAGCCCAGGGCAGGACAGCAAGACCCAAAGCAGGAAGAAAAATCTGTGGGGAAAGGAGGCAGGAGAAACAGCCTGGGTACCCTGGTGGCATTTGCCTGAGAAGGCAGGAGACTGGTAAGGGGAGAGAAGGTGATAGGGGATTCTGGGAGCTATAGCAGAGCCAGGAGGCCCCCTCCCCAGACTGCCCTGCTGCTCCAAGGCCCAGGGTGTGCAGGGAGCCGGTACCCAGCCTTTGAGCCCGGTGAGTCAGCCTGACTTCTGAATGTTCGCCACTGCAGCATGTCCACCATTCCCTACAGCCAACTCTACACACAGCAGCCAGAATGGTCTTTCAAAATCTGATCTTATCACTCCCTGCTCTATAGAGTCCTATCAGGCTCTGGACAAAGTCTGAAGTCCTTCCTGTGAGCTACAGGTTCCTAAGTGATCTGGCTTCTACTCACATCTTAGCACTCCTGACACTGCAACACACATACATGTGATTTATGTTGGTCTCCCCTGTAGAATGCCAGTTCCCTGAGGCAAGAACTTTGTGGTCCTCACTACTATGTCAACAGTATATGGAGCAGCATCTGCCACATAGTAGACGCAGGATACCTATTTGCCGACTGAACACCTATTATGAGTCAAGTCCTGGCAAGCACTGGGAATGGCGCATACATGCTCATGATGCCGCTTATCTCACTTAGCTTGGGGGTTCTTACCCAGAGATTATGAGGGGGTCAATGGAGGGGTTGCAGGGAATCCTCGAACCCCCAGAAATTAAATGCAAAATGAGTTTATAAACACTTTTCTGGGGAGAGAATCCATGCCTGTTATCAAATACTCAAAGGGGTAAAAGTGCCAGGAACTAGAAGGAAAAAGAAGGGACTGCCAGGGACACTGTCTGGGGTCTGTCCCTAGTGGGAGGGCCAAGTGGTAGTTCACAGAGAGGCACAAACCTGACCAGATGCCAGGGAGGCAGGTGTGCGAGGCACCCCAGCAAGCGTGCACACAGGATTGGGCCTTTGCTATCCGGGAAGCCTTCCCCAGGGAGGTGATCAGAGCAGGCCTCTGAGAATGAGCAGACAATAGGCTTTCTGTGCAGACACTCTTCCTTCCTGGCTCCGAGGAAAAGTGGAGAGGATGAAGGGGTCTGGGGCAGGGCTGGGGGATATCAGTGGAGGCTGATAGAAAATGGGAGGGGGACAGGTGGCCTATTTTGTAGTCTGGCCCAAGCAAACATTTTCAAGGCCAGCAGCAGGGCCACGTGGTGAGGAGCAGAGACCCTGGGGTCTTGCAGACTTGGAGGTCAGGATTTAAAGCCATGGGACTGGATGAAATTGCCTAGGAAGAGAGAGAAGAGAAGAAGTACAAGGACTGAGCCCTCAGAATTTGAAGAGATGAGCAAGAATCAGCAGAGGAGATAAGAAGGGGAGTCCGAGGTCCAGGAGAGGTTCCTGGGCCTGAAATCACTCTTGGCAGCTCAGACAATAATCACAAAATTATGGAAGCTGAAAAGCTAAGGGACAAGACAAGTGATAAATGACTTTGTGGACCTAAGAATGCTGAATCCACAGCTAACAACAGGAAAAGCTGAGAATTAGCCCAATTAACACTGTAAAAATCCAGAAAAGCCTCAGGAACTGATAGCTCCAGACACCCCTGGAATGAGGGTTGCAGAGAGGAGTGGCTAAAATTAGAAGGACTGGAGGAAGGCCTTTTTGAGAAGCATCTAGCTATGAGGCCATCCACTTAAACCTCTCTGAGAGTTTGTTTCCTCAACTACAAATCTATAAAATGGGGATGACTACCCATCTCACAGAGTTATTTTGAAACAGAAATAAATCAAATGGAAAAAGTCATCCACACTCACTACCATAGCTTCGTCTCCCACCATTCTCTCTAGAACTCATTCTGGCCAAGCTTTCATCCCCATGGCTTCAGGAGACATCACTCATCGAGGTCACCAATGAGCTCTGTGCTGCCAGGCCCAGTGGTTACCTCTCCATCTCCATCTTACTCATCAGGCTGTTGGGCAGAGGCGATCACTCTCTCTTTCCTGAAATTTCTGCTTCGCTTGCTTCAGGGACACTACTCTGTCTTGTCTGTCCCTCTCCTTCACTGGCCTCTCCTTCTTGGTCTCCTTTGCCGATTCTTCCCTCCCCCATTCCATGCTCCTGGGAAATTGCCCCCCACTCAACCCACGGCAGAACACTGGGAGTATATTCTCTAGACAGGGTTAAGCAGGCAGTCCTTACAGGCCAAACAGCACAATTGAGGGATTGAGTACCAGACCATAAATAATGGAAGCTAGTTAGTGTATAACACTAAATACGGGAGCCAAAGACTTCCAGCCCTGATCATCTACTTGGTTCCAGAATGCTGGCAATCAGACCTTTATCCTTCAGGCAGGAGTTTGGTAAAGTATCATCTGGAAAATACAGCCAGCCCAAGAGGAGGGGCCCAAGACACCAACATTATTCTCCAACAAACAGCCCATTGAAGTTGGCAAGCACCCCTCAAGTTTAGAGCTTATAATCAGTTCTTCAGCCTTCTGAGTGACTTGGGAGCTGACAGCCAAGGATTATCAGATACTTGATGGAAGAAAGCTTCTAATACAAAAGATAGAGGTCAAAGCAAATAAACAGGGGGAAAAAATAACTTGGAGGAAAAAACTAGGCAGAGGGAAAAAAATTTAAAAATCAAAATATCCAAGATGGCTGAATAGGAACAGCTCTGGAGTACAGTTCCCAGTGAGAATAACACAGAGGATGAGCGAACACTGCATTTCCAAATGAGTTATTACTGCCCACAGACCAGGAGATTCCTGGGCTGAAAAGTGCCACAAGTTTCCAGCACAGGTGTTTCAGCCAGCACAGTGGGTCTCCACATAAAAACTCACAGAAATCTGGGCAGCCGTTTGAACTTGCACCTGGAACATCTGGGAGACAGAGCTGCCCATTAAACTGAAAAAAAGGGGGCTGAAACAGGGAGCTAGGTGATCTGGCTCAGTGGGTCCCACCCCCATGAAGACCAGCAATCTGAAATGCTCTGGATTGAGAGTTTCGCAGCAAGTGCAGCTGGGCCTAGGAGGTCCAGCTCTGCTGGCGGAAGGGCATCTACCTTTACCGAGGCAGTCCGCCACTACCGAGGCAGTTCTAACTATACCTCTGTAAACAAAACGGCAAGGAAGTTCACACAGCAGCTGGGCAGAGCCCATGGCAGCTCAACAATACCTCTGCTGGCAGACTCTGACTAGACTACTTCCTTACTGGACAGGGCAGCTCTGAAAAAAAGGAAGCAGCACACCAGGAACTTATAAATAAAGCCCCACCTTCCCAGGGCAGACCACCTGTAAAAAAAAAAAAAAAAAGGCAGTTATGAGTTCCACTGCAGAAGACTTAAACGTACCTGTGCAGCAGTTCTGAACAGAACAACAGAGCTCATGGCTCAGCACTTGAGCTCCTATAAGGGACAGACCATCTCCTCAAGCAGCTCCCTGGCCCCCATATATCCAAAGAGTCACCTCATAAAGGAGAGCTCAGGCTGACATCTGGCGGGTATCCTTCTGGGATGAAGATAACAGAAGAAGAAACTGGCAGCAACCCTTACTGTTCTGCAGCTGCCACAGGTGATCCCCAGGCAAACAGGGTCTGGAGCGGACCTCCAGCAGTCCTACACCAGAGGGGCCTGACTGTTAGAAGGAAAGCTAAAAAACAGAAAGAAATAATTTCATCATCAACAAAGAGGACATCCACTCAGAGACCCCATCCAAAAGTCACCAACTACAAAGACCACAGGTAGATAAATCCACAAAGATGGGAAGAAACCAGTGCAAAGGGATGAAAACACCCAAAATCAGAACACCTCTTCTCCTCCAAGGGATCACAACTCATCACCAGCAAAGGAACCAAGCTGGATGGAGAATTATTCTGATGAATTGACAGAAACAGGCTTTAGAGGGTAGGTAATAACAAACTTCTCTGAGGTAAAAGAACATGTTCAAACCTAATGCAAAGAAACTAAGAACCATGAAAAAAGGTTTGATGAAATGCTAATGAAAATAAACAGCTTAGAGAAGAATATAAATGACTTAATGGAGCCGAAAAACACAAGAACTTTGCGAAGCATACACAAGTTTCAATAGCCAAATCGACCAAGCAGAAGAAAGGATATCAGAGATTGAAGACCAACTCAATGAAATAAAATGAGAAGGCAAGATTAGAGAAAAAAAGAGTAAAAAGAAATGAATAAAGACTCCAAGAAATATGGGATTATGTGAAAAGATCTAATCTACATTTGATAGGTGTACCTGAATGTGATGGAGCGAATGAATCCAAGCTGGAAAATGCTCTTCAGGATATTATCCAGGAGAACTTCCCCAACCTAGCAAGGCAGGCCAATATTCAAGCCCAGTAAATACAGAGAACACCACAAAAATATTTCTCAAGAAGAGCAACCCCAAGGCACATAATCATCAGATTCACCAGGGTTGAAATGAAGGAAAAAATGCTAAGGGCAGTCAGAGAGGAAGGTCGGGTTACTCACAAAGGGAAGCCCATCAGACTTACAGCGGATCTCTCGGCAGAAACCCTACAAGCCAGAAGAGAGTGGGAGCCAATACTCAATATCCTTAAAGAAAAGAACTTTCAACCTAGAATTTCATATCCAGCCAAACTAAGCTTCATAAGCAAAGGAGAAATAAAATCCTTTATGAAGCAATTGCTGAGAGATTTCGTCACCACCAGGCCTGCCTTACAAGAGCTCCTGAAAGAAGCACTAAACGTAGAAAGGAACAACCAGTACCAGCCACTCCAAAAATGTACCAAATGGTAAAGAGCATCGACACAATGAAAAAACTGTGTCAACTAATGGGCAAAACAACCAGCTAGCATCAAAATGGCAGGATCAAATTCACACATAACAATATTAACCTTAAATGTAAATGGGCTAAATGTCCCAATCAAAAGACACAGACTGGCAAATTGGATAAAAAGTCAAAACCCATCAGTCTGCTGTATCCAGAAAACCCATCTCACATACAAGGACACACACAGGCTCAAAATAAAGGGATGGAGGAAGATTTACCAAGCAAATGG